>CM031879.1:5237502-5388370 GCA_018697195.1 Certhia americana
TAATAATAATAATAATAATAATAATAATAATAATAATAATAATAATAGCTTAGAAAAATAATTCATTTGACCATACAGTTGAATATAAATGAGTGCAGAAGTTAAACATCAGCATCCTGCTCACCACTCTCACAGCATGGGCAGAGTTCTGTGCTGCTTTGATTGGGGATGGAGAGGGACACAGACATGGACACAGGCTCTGTGTGGCAGGTCCCTGCAGGCTGCCTGCATGGGGACACCTTCCCTCCTTGCAGCACTTGTGGCAGCTTGCACAAACTGGGACAACTGAAGTTAGACAGAGGAAAGCAGTCTGGGGGTAAAGAAGAGGAGAGGGGAAAAAACCTCAAAAGAAAGTCAGATGTAAGGAATACTTTTTTAAATGAGTCATTTTAGCAGTGAGTGTGTTTATATTGCAGCTGAGCATCATTGTACTCGTGTGGCTGTTCATACATCATTGTGCTAATGAGGTAATGAGTAACTAGTATACTGCAGGATGCTTTATTTCCACTGAAAAACCCAAACCCTCTCAAAATAAGGTTTGAAACTCAAAACCAAACATCTGGGATGCTTTGGGAATGGTGGTAAGAGAAGGAAAATGAGCCCTGCGTTCAGCCCTGTCCTCTTGGGAGCTGTCTGTGGGCTTTGTGCTTTGCTGCACAAAGCACCTTTTCTTGGCTTTCCTGCACCCACGGACTGACACATGAGTTCACTGCTCCCACTGGGTGAGCACGAGGGGAGCAGGAAGAGGCCCCTGCTGACCTTCATTCTGGGAAACAAAAGGAAAAAGTACCCACATTATCCTGCAATTGTCTGGGCCCTCATGGAGCACCACAACCTGCCTTCTGACAGTGCTGCCCTGCCATGCCTACCAAAAATCCTCCCTAAACCAAGCCATTCACACAAAGCCAACAAGGGTTTGGGTGCTTACAGTGGGACTGAAATGTTAAATACTCTGCTCATTTATTTATGACTTCTTCAGCCTATAGAAACTACAAGCAATAATTAGATTGTGTTCAGCATAGCTGGATTGATTTGCTGCTTAATAATAGAACCAGGTCCTCTGTTTATAATGGCATCCCTAGAAATGAGGAGGTAGGGTGAAAAATCCATTCAAGGTACCATGCTAATGCTCATGTGGCTCTGGGTGCAGAGCGGGATCTCTGCCACATGCAAATGTTGCACTGGCAACTGATAAAACATGCACTTGGTGGCCTCCTGTGACTTCCATTGAATATTCACCAACTTTGTCAGGCTGTTATTTAGTGTTTTGACAAAGGACAGCAGACACAGTGTATTTTTCCATAGTTTTCTGAAGGTTGTAGCTAACCCTCAGTGCAACCTGCAGTGGCCTCTGGTTTCCTCCAAGGGAAGAGTGGCATTTAAAAGAATTGCAGAGCAACACCAGGGTGCTGGCCTGCCCAAACCCTTGCCTTCATCTGAAACAGAGCCTAAAGTTGCATAAATACGACAAATGCAGCACCCACTGTGCAGCCCCCTGTGGATGGGTATCTATGCATGCTGCAACACAATCAGCTAAAGAGGACCTTAGCCCAGGTAGCTCGTGTAGAAACCATAAACCTGAGATCATGGCAGGCAGGGTACTGAAAGGATGCTAGTGGGATCATTCCAAAAAGGCCCTGTTTCTGGTTCTAGTTTTCTCTTGGTTCAGGACCTTTGACATATAATGTCATGTCTCTGTCCTGGGTTTGAGATTGGACTCTTGCTCTCAGGTAACCCTATATACTGTTAAGTTAGCCATGCCCCTGGGTCTTTGGATGCTGTCCCTTGGACTTTGTGGTCCCTGTGTCTGCTTTGTTGACATCATTAAATTTCTATTTTTGGGCACTGAATTGTACCCGTCCTGGTATAATTATTTTGTCACGCTTTGTCCCAGCCAGACCAGAATCGAGAGCACAGCACCACGCTGTGACACATGCAGACAGAGCTGTTTCTCCAGTGCTGCTCCTCGTGCCTCACTGGCAGCTTGAGCAATGGAACGGGAGCAGGTGGCTTATGTCTTGCTGCACCCTTCTTCAACCAAGTGCCCTGGAACTACTGGAAGCAGCTTAAGGACCATAATTATGGCTACGGAATTGCTAAGGGGTGTTTGAGGACGCCAGCCCACTCTGGAGCCATAAACATAACCCAGCTTTCCACAGGCTTTGCCTTTTTTGAGCAACCATGATGCTCTGACTCTTTCCTGAGCTTGCAGCTATGGAAAGAACTGCATACCCAAAGCCACCTGAGGTACCTGGGGAATGACACACACAAGGATAGCTGCCAAAAAACCACTGCAAAAAAAAAGAAAAGTGCTTTTGCTTCTGCTTTTTATCCAGCATTGTCCAAGCAGGAGGAGCTGACCTTGCACTTTGAGTGCTATGTGGACACAGAAGATGCTTGTGAAAAGGCTGCAGGATCCAGACCTTTTCCTGGACCCTACGGTAATTACAGAATCACAGACTCAGTGAGGCTGGAAAAGCCTCTGAGGTCATCAAGTCCAGCTGATGACCAAGCTCCACCTATCAACCAGACCATGATACTGAGTGCCATGTCCAGGCTTTCCTTAAACACCTCCAGGATGGTGATTCCACCACCTCCCTGGGCAGTCCATTCCAATGTCTAATCACCTCTTCTGTGAAGAAATTCCTCCCACCGTCCAACCTGAACCTCACCTAGTACACCTTAAGACCGTTTCATCTCCTTCTGTCACTTGTTGCTTGGGAGAAGAGTCCAACCCCTACCTGGCTGCGACATCCTTTCAGGTAGAGAGTGATAAGATCATCCCTGAGCCTCCTTTTCTACAGGATTAGAGATCTGCAATGTACTAAAATAAAAATACAATCCCCATTTAGGCAGTGACCTGTACTGAGACTGCTGCTGTGCTCAGTATGGCAGATGCAAGGTGCTGTCAGCAGAGAGTCTGTCAAAATCAGTTTGCAACGGCATGAATTTAGAGAATGTTTTCATTTCTCTTTCTATAGTCTCTAGTAATTGATGGCTTACTATTATAATATAATTATGATTTATAATTATCAACAGCTTGATGAGCTAGAAGGATTAAAGCAAGATTCTGCTGAACATGGTAGATTTTGGTTGGGAAATCAGGCCTGAATACCCACATGTCTAAACATGCTGACACATTTCATGTAAAGTGTTTGGTGCCTGATGCTGCCCTGGTGCAGTGATGAGACCTCGTGCCAAATGTCACATTTAGGTACACAGAGATTTTGGTTCAGCTCAAATGAAGACTCAGGGCTGCATTAATTTGAGGCAACTCATCTGGGGTGATGTGCAAGTAAATGCTGAATCCCAGGTGCTGAGAAACCAACCTCATTTTTCTGAAGTGTTTGAATCAGCTTTTTGGACTTGTATCTCCATTCCTGGCACAATAAGGAATGTCCTAACTCAGAACCCATCTTTCCCTCTTTGAACATGCCCACAAAATAAAACCAAAGGTTGCTGCAAGAAGGCTGTCACTTTGCTTGTTTTAATGACTCTTCCCCATGCACATGCATATGTTTGTGTGCAAGATTGATGTATATTTGTTGCTCTTGTGATGGATGTATTTCAGTGAGAACTAGGACTAGTGGGTGACCATGATGAAGGAATTTTGAAGGCAATCCTGAAGGTGCTGTGCATTATGTACCATCATCATTTAGTAAGACTTTATGCATCCAGGATGAGTAGAGTTACCCAGCTGCAGCAGATTGTGTTTGGGGCATTTGAAACTGTGTGACTGCTGTCCCACATCCCCACCTTGGTTATCCTCAGTACTGAAGGAACAAGGGAGAAACCCCCGAGAGAAAAACTCCAGATTATTCACTGAATGACAGCATGTCACCAAATAAAAAGAGAAAGCATGAAAAGCAGGTCATGCCTGTCATCCCCAGCGCGGATCCCCTCTGATGCTGACAGCCCTCGTTCCTCGATTTATGCAGCCGGTTCTCCTTCCTTGCAGGATAATTAACAGCCAGCCTGGGCGAGGTCTGACCAGGATCTCTGCCCCAGGGTCACCCACACTGGGCCACAGATGTCCTGCCTGTGCTGGAGGGGGAGAACCCTGCCCTGGGGAAGGGTCTCCAGATGATGCAAGGGTCCCCTGCCATGCACCAACTTTCCCCTGCTTTATTGGCCAGGGTGGAAGGAGATAAGGACATCAGGCAAAAACACTATCCCAGTGTTAATAAAACAGGTAAAGCCTTATATATTGATGTCCATGGCTATGAGTTATGTGCATTTAAACCAGCCCTACCACTCAGTCTCTGACTCTGAGGGATTTAAAGCCAGGCCTAACTCATGACATGACTGCACATCCAAGAGAAGAAAGGTCTTTTGAAGCAACCTTGAGCTCAGTGGGACCCTGTTCAGAAGCTGTCTTACCTCGCATTTCATCTTTACCCTTGGAAACACATCACTCCTGCTCTCTTGTGTTCTGCACAAAGCAGGTTCTTCCATGGAAAGTGCTGAACTGAATAAGTCTAATCTCCTTTTGTCACTGGTACCATTGGTGTGAGAATGGACACAGCCCTTTCCTACTCAGCAGGCACATTTAATGCTGTCTGCATGACCAGCCCGTGAGCAAAGGGACTACTTTGGTAAACTGGAAAGATGTTGAGGAAAGTAGTATTTTGGCAGAGAAAGTACCCATGACAAAATGCCATGAAAATTTATGTTTTGCTAAAAGTCATATTTGGTTGAGAAAAAGTGGGAAAATTCACAAAAATTTATTTTGTCTTTCTCTAAAAAAAAAAAAAAAGCTCTGATTTGCAATTTTTTTTTTTTTTTAAAGCTTAAGAGAAACATGTAATATAAATACTGTCACAGTCAATATATTTCAATTTTTCCAAACACAGGGTTTTGAATTTTAAAATCTGACATACCTTTTATCAGGCAGGGCCCAGGACTAAAACAAGGCAAGAAACCCTCAGAGAATGAGAATTTAATTTCTTCTATAGCCTCTTTCCATGGCCTAATCTCATGAGGGTCAGATGTTTTTTGGGACTCAGTGCTGCTGTAGCTGTGTCTTTACATTCTTGATTACAAACCATCTCAGCCTCAGGGTGATGCACATCTTCCCCACACACCACCATTGTCTGCCTAGCATGGGGCAGCTGGGTGATAAAAACCCACACAGGCTGAGCCAAGATTAGTTTTGTTCTGCAGATTTGAGTATTTTGAAATATCTATTATTTTACACATGCTCCCCTGGTCTGGGCACATTATACATTCTTATCATTGCATAAGAACGTATAATAATAATAAATTCTTATTATTTATATAGGAGACAAACTTGAACTCTCAGCTCCAGAGCTTGATTTTTTTCAGCTCAGGTAGCAAATGCTGAGGGTGATGGATCCCACAGCAGGCACTGGCTGTGTTGATGGCTGTCACGACAGGGGTGCCAGCTGCATCATTACAGTACCCTCTGGCAGCACACCAGCAGCTGCAAGAGTGTACAGGATTAGTAATAAATCAAACACATCCTGTGAACATTGTTGCAGGATATGATTAATTTCCCTGTATGCCAATAGCGCAGTGAGCCAGCTCCTCAGTTACTATAAAGCTCCTAATTCTGGACTTTGGGATTTGGCTTGGTGCTTGCTCATTTGAGACTCACAGCCAGTTTGCCCATATCAGCATGTATTATATTGGCTTCTCTGTTCAAGGTCAGATCCTAGTAAAATCTGCAATTTACAACGAAGGAAGTTTGCCTTGCAGCAATGGACAGAGATTAATGAGAGTTGCTTTGCATGCAATTGCATTCCAGAAAAACATATATGATTAGTACGTCCTGGGGAAAGGGAGCTTTCATGGGTCCAAGAAATGAATCCAAGAGCCAGAAGAGACCACAGTGGACAAAGCCACTGTACAAATACACAGATAGAAGTAAATAACACTGGATTTCCAATACCTGTTACCACACGCCAGGGAAAAACATTATGGTAAAGAGACTCCTCCACTTCTGCTCCTCACCCTGCTGCCAAAAAGCCCTTAAGCCCTCTGCCTGTGGAAGCAGCCAACCTGACCCAAGTCTCCATCAGCCTGGTTGGTATAAATCAGCAGTAAACTCATTGTCATAATTTACATTTACTCCGCATATACATGGACAGAATTCAACCTGTTAATACTTCTGTATTTATCATCCCTCCATCCTATCTCCACATG
Source organism: Certhia americana (assembly GCA_018697195.1). Taxonomy (NCBI): domain Eukaryota; kingdom Metazoa; phylum Chordata; class Aves; order Passeriformes; family Certhiidae; genus Certhia; species Certhia americana. The sequence goes on from CM031879.1 coordinate 5,243,668, forward strand.
GACTGCAGGCCTGTAATGGGAGTGGGGCTGGTGCAGCCTATTGTAGCTGAAAAATCCAGGGAGGGGAGAGGAAGATCCCAATATCTGTCTGCAGAATGGCTGAAGGAAGTCAAGAGGGAAAGAGCCACTCCTGGAGACTTGTGGGGTGGAAAACCTATTGTTTGGGGTGCAACTCAATTCAGACTGTGTTTTCCTGGTGCTTGGGTTGTAATGACATGATTATGTCCCTGCTGAATTGTTGGCCTTTACAGTGTTTGGATTTCCTGGTGACTCCATTGTGAAGGGCCCCATTCACTCAGGAGTGTTTACCCAGCTGCAGGAGCTCCTCCAGAACTGCCGTGCTTAGGAGCTGGGCATACCACCATGGATTGTGGGAAAGAAAAAAGCAATGAGATCAAGAAGAAGAAAGCTAAGAAGAAATCATACTGGAAATGCTGCACTTGCTGTGGGATGGCCATGTGCATGAGAGGCCTCATTCCAAGGGGGGCAGTGAGCAGGTACCCTTGTTGGGATCAGTGCACTCAGGGGTTCTGCATTACCATTTTCAGGACAGAATCATGTTGGTGGCCTCAACAAATGTGCTATTTTTTTGCACTCCAGTGATTCGGTAGATCTTAGCAACTGAAAGAAAGGCAACGTTGGTGTTTGGGTTCTCATCCAGTCTTTAGTGAAACTCAGGGAAGGGGTGTCAGTTTAAGAAAATCATCTCAATTTTCTTGGCGTGCAAGCAAGAGACTGCCTGTCCACTAGGGAAGCTTCTAGCTGAGGATCAGGAGAGAGCCTGAATATCCTTTTCCTGGGGAGCCTTTCCCTGGGTAAGAGGACAAAAAGGCTACCCTAATCTTAACCCTAACCCCAACCCTAACCCTAAGCCTGACCCTAACTCTAACTTTACACACACACCCCCTGTCTGTTCACACAAAACACAGAGCACAGGGCAGCCCCAGGCTCTCCCAGCCCAACTGCAATTCACACAAACATTTTAGGCAGTATGTGTGCAGGAGCCTTGCATGTGCATGGAGCCTTGCAAGGATGTTCAGTGCTCTTGTGCTGCCTCCCACGAGCTGCAGGACAGCATCCCAGACACTGAGTCGCCTCTGCTCAGTCACCCACACGTGGAGACTGAGTGGAGCCTTTAGCCCTCACTCCAGAATGTGTTGAGGAGAAGGAATCAAATTCTTTTAGGCACATCTGCTTGGATCATGGGTAAATCTGTGGGCTGGAATATGAGGAAATTCCACAGGGCTAGATTTCTTCTAGTTCACTTTGCTGTATGCAATCCCACTGCTGCCAAAAGGTGACAAAATTCCCGTCTCGATGCTGGGCTTGTCTCAGATATCTACAGAGAGAGAAACAGCACCGCTATACAGTAACTGCTTTCTCTAAAAAGAGAGCAAGGGAGAGGAGCAGCAATAATAATAAAAAAGGGCAAAGACACATTCAGCCTCTAAGGCTTATAAAAAGCAGCTTAGCCTTCAATAAGCAATTCTTTGAAAAGAAATTAATGGAAAAGGTTACAAGCCTGTTCTCGAGTAGAGCCTGTCACACTGCTCTTTCACATGGTTTCTACAAATGGAACAAGTTCGTGGCATTTCTTTTCATTTCAGATGCCCTGAAAGGCTGCATTACTCACTGGACCCAGCATTTTTCCCTTCCCCATTTGCACAATGCACTGAGGAATTCCTCGTGGGTGGTTCAGTGGGAGATGTGCACTGAGTCCAACCTGCACACCACACACGGCCAAGAAAACAGCACCCACTGCTGCCTCTGATGGGACACAAGGAACCCTGTCCATCCAACCCCTGCTTTGCAAAAAAGAAGCCATGAAAAAGAGGAAAAACCCAGCAGCTGCTGGAATAGTGCTGTCCCTCCACCTGCAGGACGTTGTCGTGGATGTGGCACAGTTGGGAAATCAGATTAAGGATGGGATGGGAAAATGGACCCTGAACTTTGCAAACACGGGGCTGCCCTTCTCATGCAGCCAGGCTCTGTCACTAGGTGGTACTGTGCATCACAGCTTCGTGCCTTCTCCTAATTCCTCACTCTTCTGTCCATTCCCTGGGTTAGATGTTTTTCTGGTAAATATTGTGTTTTGAGAAAGGGGAATTTGTTGTTCAAGTTCTATCACTGCTCTTCACTTCACAGATTTTATTGTTGAATGCAATTAAAGGCTCTGATTCAGCAAATTCTTGGGGTTGGTGCCTGACTTGAGTTTCTGCTGTCAAACAGCACCTTTTTAAGACTGCCTCTGAAGCCATTTAGTAGTGGACACCTTTCAGGTACAAATACTCAGGCTCATGAAAGACAAGGAAAACCCAAAAAACCCAGGAATGGTTCTATGAAAACATGGAAAGAAATAAGATATTTATTTATTTATTTTGTTACAAACCCCCTTATCAGTCCTATCACTGCCTAGAAAAGGATAACAGAGAGATTTGTTGGATTTTCACTGTGTTCCTTTGGTTTCCTGGCAAAAATCCAAGTTCAAGTGATTTGAAAGAACCTGGAAAAGGGGATATTTCTTGCTTGTGCAAGAAAGTACTAGCAGCCCAGCCCAGCAGGACCACATAACACACCTACCCTTGCTTCCACACTAGATCCTGCTGTACATGCTAGTTAATCCAGCTCTGCCTTCTGATTTATGGTCTCAGCCCTGCACAGCAACTTTGCTCCTATCAGTCCCTGGTGTGGAAGCTGTCCCTTGCATTTGCAAGATGAAAGCCCATGATTGGATTGACTGAATTCAGTGCTGAATGATGGTGCTCTCTCTCATTAAGAGAACTGTTCATTAGTGCAGCTTTTACAACTTGGCTGAAGTCTCTTGTCAGTACATTTTTAGAAACTCAGACTGTCCCAAAGCAATTCCAAACAACAGAGGAGGGAACACAGACACACAGGCATCAAAGGTCTTGTGAGAGCCCAAGATACTACAGTGTCCTTGGCATAGCTGGGTACAGAGCCCAGTGTCCTTGTCTCAGGCCAGGACAATGGATCCAAGGCAAATTTCTCCTTTTAAATTAACATTGCTGTTCATGTCTTTCCTTCAAAAATGAAGCAGCTTATTCAGCACTTCCCAGCCTTCAGCTACCCCCCAAAAAACTCCCAAGTCCCAAGTCCGGAACAGCATCAGAACAACTGCTGATTTGAGATCCAGCTTCACCCCAGTCTGATTCCAGATTCCATATGGCTCTTACAGTGCTAATTTAAAACTCCCTTTATTTTTATAGCTAGGAAAAAGCTCAAATGTTAGTGATTCTGCAGATTTCCCAAACTGCCAGATGATCCAGCAAAATCCTTTTGGAGTATTTTTTCTGAGTGCATTTCATCTTGCATGAAGACTTTGTGGGTATTTTGAAATAAAAAGACAAGCATATTGTTGGGTGATCAAAATGAGGTCAGTGATGACTAACATAGGAGTCTTCCTCAAATAGCTGGTCCCATGCTCCACAGCTGCTCAATCACTCAGCTGCTCTCATTCCTGGGGTGCACCATGGACTTGTGAAGCAGCACTTGGCATCCTGAGTGGCATTTGGGTTTTGCCTCAGAGGAGGTTAGGAGAAGTATCTCCTGTAAGCACTTTAATTTGCTTATGAACTCCTGGCAAGCACAGGCAGAGCAAAAAATACTGGAAAGCCAGAGGACAAACAGCAGATGGAAGGGAATCAGGTCTGCTTGAATCTGTAAGAGGGTAGATATATGGTATTTCAAGGGCATTGCAGCTCTCCAAGGCCACAGGATTGTCATCACTTTAGGTTTGTCACCCTGCCCCAGTCTCATACCTGCTGCTCAGACAGCAGCCTGGCTGCCCCAAAGCAAACAGTGGCTGAGAATGAAAGAGGAAAGCACATCTCATGAAAAGATGCATGTGAGCAGAAAGATTTGGAGAAGAAGTTTCCCTTAAAAAAAATCCTTTGGAGAAAATCCCAAGAGGCCATCCAAATATACTCATCCCTAAAACACAACAAACTTGTGAGACACGGGAGCAAATGCCCCACTGAGAAAATTTATGACTACTCTGTATTAATATCAATTAATCTCTGGAGACCTGCAAGGTGTCTGGAGCCCTGTTAGAGGAGATGGGGACTCTTGAATGAATGCCAGGATAATGAGATCCACTGAGAGTTGGGTTAGTGAAATGAAAAGGGATGCATTAAACCAACGTTATCAGCTTTGACAGAAATTAGCTCTGCCCACCCTTGAGCATTCACAAACCATTTCAACACCATGCATGCTGTATTCCCTGTTGCACTTCCCTTGGCCAGGTTTCATTTAATTCCAACCCTCCCAAGTCTGATGCAAGAGGGAGGGGAAGCTTTAATGGCTATCATGTATTTCCCATCCACAGCTAATGGTTAAGACATTTTCCATGTGTATTAATAAATGAGAGACACTGGCCTAGGTGAAGTGGGTAGAAGATGGTCCTGGGCAGTCCTAGACCTCTTCAGGGCAAATGGATTAATCTTTCCTGGTCACCCCCCGCTATTGGTAGGAAAGACTTTATGTATGTACTTTTTTGCTTTATGTATGAACTGTAAAATGTGATGGATCAGAGGAATGAGTTTGTGCTTGTTAAACCATCCGTGGGTAAGTATGTGATTAGTTTAGCTATTACACATTCTCCCACTTGGGATAGCAGTGGAGTCTTTCTTGGAGCCAGCGTTGATCACCAGCACCCAACACAGGGACAAGGCTCAATTCCTTCTGGCTGTTTTTGTGTTCACAAGGGGATCTTCTTCATGGCTTATCCTTGCAACGTGACTCATTAGCAAAACCAAGGGCAGCACTTGAACCTGGGGTTTCACATCAAGACCACTCAGCCAACCCCTTATGACCATGGGTGTAAGCCAGTAAGGACAGCATCTCCAGGCTGGGGTGACTCTGAAACCTTTTGCTGAGTCTGGATAATGATGGCCATAGATGGGAAGGACTTTGGTCAGGATGTCCCTGCACAAAGGGCTCCTCACCCTTGTCAGGACATCCAGGCACCGTGGTGTATGATAACATAAAGAAAAATCCTTTGGTGCAGCCCCCTCCCAGGTTGCACAGACGATGGCTGTTTACACTGGCTCTTTCACAGGAATTTGGGATCTTAGTTCTGTGCTATATTTAGGCTGCAAAACTACTGATATTTATTTGGTCATTGGCCTTTGACACACAAGTGTATTTTCTGAGAGGAAAAATTTCAGCTCTTGTCTAAGTGGTGGGAAAATACAACCCCCAGAAATGTTAAATTTTCTAAAACTGGAGCCAGGAGTTAGGAGCTGACAAGGGGAATTTACATTATAAATACAGTCTGTTGGCTGAGCCAAATGTTTAAGGCAGCTTGGTGTCGGAGACCCAGGGTCTGGGCTAGCAGGACTCAGCTGGCTCCTGACACTTAGGACACCCTGATTATTTACATTTCAGCTTTTACCATAAGAGGAAGGAGAGCTGTTAAGTGCTGATTATCATGGGATGAAGAGGAAAGAAGTTGAAACTGGGACACAGCCCATTACTGAAACATGTTTTCGGCAAAGCAACGACTTGTGTTTAGAAAAAAAGAAGAAAAACATTTCCACTTCCAGATTCCTGGTCTGAGTGTACTGCAGCACTGGGATCCAAGGAGAAAAGATTTCCATGAAAATGGCTTGAATCAAAGAATCCCTTTGTAGGAGGTTATGACTGATAAATTACAAGAATGTTTGTGATATGATATAATAGTGGCAATTAAAAGACATTTCAGATGATGAATGCCTGAGAATATGCGATGCAGTGAACTTCCCAGAACCTCTCTTTTCTGAGACAAACACTGGCTCTATTCTCACTTTAATTAGAAATTACCCAACTCCTGTGCTGCTTATTCCCCTTCCTCCTTCACTACCTCCTCATCCCAGTGGTTGCTCTGATATAATTTGTCTGGCACAAATGGTTCCTCATTTGCAGTCTGGTATTGAAAGACCCCTGATTGATCACCTGAGATTTTGCAAAGCCCAGCTTAGCCTGTAAGCTCTGACCATACTCAGAGTTGTTGTCTCAGCTGTGGCTGTGTACATGAGGACCTGCATGGCTCTGAGCTCCCGTGGCTGTGGGGCTTTAAAGAATATTAAAAAAAAAAACAGTAAAAAAAAGAAGAAAAAGCAGAGGTCAACCCAAGTACAGCAACTTACAGTAACATAAAGATTCCCAGCCCTCAATCAGGTTTTTCTTCATCATGAGCTGCCTCTTTACAGGCATGGAAGTGACTGTACAAATGTGTTAAGCCCCTGCACACAGAGGGGTTAAAATCAGGCCTCATGGAAGTAGAGCAAAGCAGGTTTGCAATGAGTGTAAACCCCACATTCCTGCCCTCCTGGAGCTTTCTGAGAGCCCCTCAAGGCCCAGTGTTCAGCAGCTCCAGCAGCACAGTGACCAGTGAAGTTGTGAGTAACTGCATACAATGGGAATTGTAAGTTATGCAATGCTGCAAACATGGGGTAACTCCTGCCAGGTGCTGGACAGACATTAATCCCCATTGCGGGGTAGATGGAAGTTCAGAGCATGGAGGAATTTGACCTTGGATAACTTTTTGTGGTTAGGACTTAGCACTGGCTGCCATGCAGAGCTCTTCTCCAGGAGCAGGGGATAGATAGGACTGGTCTGAAACTACGCTTTGTCAGCTGTTTTGATGTCTCATTGGACTCACACGGTTAAAAAAAAGGTGCCTCTAGAACTGAAGGGACAGGAAGGAAAAAAGGCAGTGTTTGAAATCTCATAACAATTTCCCTCCAGCCTGGGCTCATAAGATTCAAATTTTGGAAAACAACATCTCCTCTGCTGTGAGATGACTTGAACATGCAGAGCATGGGAGATTTAGATAAAGAGTCTTATATATGAATAAAAGGAGTGGGCACTAGAAATTTAAACTTTATATTTAATCTTAAGAAGTAATTAATGTGCAAATGTTGCCTGTAGACACTTGCGGTGTCAAAGGTACATGGGTTTAACCTCCTCAAACAAACCTAGGAGGGACAGAGGGAACAAAAAGCCATCCCTCAACTTCAGTACCTTCTGGTACTTACACTTGGATAGTATTCAGAGCCTTTGTTCTGGTTCTCTTTTGCCATCACAAAAGACTCATCTTTGGAGTGCCTACTTTAACCTGTTTTTTCCCCAAAACTCCCATAGCCAAGACCTCCTGTTTCTCTCTAAACAATTGGATGCTGTTAGTTGGGTGTGAAGAGAGTTTCTGCAAGAGTGCAGATGATTAATGGCAGCATCTTGGATGCAGTTGCAAACACAGACAGGGGAGGATTGGCTCAATGGTACCAGTCAGCTCCACCTTTGCTCCAGGAGAATATCTGAAGGAAATGGCATCCATTGCACAAGGACTTTGGTGGGGACTCAAAGGGATGTTGCAAACAGTGAAGGAAAAAGCCTTTTTTTCCCATGATCATCTTCTCTTATGCAAGAGAAGAAACATGTGGAAGCCTGATGGGACTGGACCTGTTCTGGGACTACTCTGAGCCATATATTCCAGACAGATTTTTCTCTGAGGGAGAAGGGGTTGAACCAAACAAAAATGCTGCAGGCAAAACTCCCTGCTGTTTTCAATTACTTTAGAGGATTGAAGTGTTCACAAATGTCTCTCCAGGGAAGCCAAGCTCTTTACCAAAAGCAGGTTCCTGGGGGCCTGTACAGTACAGAGCATGTTGTGTTAACTCCAGCAGCTGAACCTTGATGACTCTAGCAGGACTGCTGGGCACTGCCCTGACAATTTCTGACCTTCCTGCAGGCTACCAGAATCTTCCACCTAGGCCTTGGATGACATATATTTAATCAGAACAACATGACTGAGCTCTAGGTCACAGGACTGTGGGTGTTTAATACTGAAGTATGCAGTTGGGTTTAGCAGTCTCAGCTCTTTCTGGTCTCTGCACAAAGGGCTTGGCACCTCTAGACAATGATTTGCACAAGACACCTATCTTGGAAGGAATCAGCATGGATGAATTGCCTAATTTTTGAGAACTAAAGGAACACAAGATACATCCCATCTCACGATTCTAGACACTGACCAGAAAATAGCTAAGCCTAGGAAGAAGCAGTTCAGACCTGGCTGCTGCAAACACAGAGGATCAAAAAATATTTCCCTTCTTTGCTGCAAGATGCATTTCTGTTATAAGCAGGGTGAACTGCTGGAGATTGTCCCAGCTGAAACAGTTTGTATTCCCTGAGGAGAGCACAGTTTTTATCCCTTGCAGACTAAAGGAAAGATGGTGCAGGAACACCCAAGTCATTGGCAGTGGACTTCAAGAGAGCTCAGCTTTGGGACAGACTCAAATCCACCCTGTCTAGGAGCAATTCAGCATTGCTTGTGTCTACTCTAGCTGGTGGCCTCTATAAGCTGCACTGGCAATGCTAACCCATTTATTAGTGGGGTGGATTTACCACCATGAAAGACTTTGCCCATGTTCCAAGTGGGGGCAGCCAGACTCCTCTCTCACAAACAGACTGGAACTGGAGGTTGAGTGTTTCTCACAAGCTGGAAGGATTCACAGGGGAGCAAACCAATGCCAAGTACAGGTATACATCTTTTAAGAGGTTGCTGTATTTATTGAACAAGAAAAATCTCAGTCGTGAGACTTGACCCCTCAGTCTCCTCCTACCATCCCTACAAGTTCATGTAAGGACAAATAGGAGGGCCAATGTTGGTTTAAGGTCCCACTCATTTTCTAGTGGCACTGGATGAGCTGCAGCCCATGGAAAACACCAGAGTGCTGTATTTGCACTAATAATATAATAATAGTAACAATAATAAACTAATAATAATAATAATAGTAATAGTTAGTGAGCACAAGCCTCAGCCTGGTGCAGCTTCATGTTGGCTTTAACAGGAAGGTAGCACAGCAATCCCTGAGGTGATTTAACAGCTGTTAATGGCTCAGGTTCAGCCATTGCTCAGCACACTTCTGGAGCTTCTCTCTGCTCTCCAGGAAAGCCCTGTGCCACTTGTCCTGTCCCACAGCTGCCTTGGGACTGTGGAAGGAAAGATGAGACCACACAAGCTGTTGAGGGGAGTAGGTGTTTGTTCAGGCCACTGTGACATCAGTGCCCCAAGGGGCTATGGTGGGGCTGGTGGCAGTGGCACAGATCCTACCAGATTGTCCCAGCCCTTCCCAGCTCCAGAAAGACAGGGCAAGTCTCTATCACATGCTGAAGGCAACTTTACACTGTGCAATGAAAATACCTGGGGGTGGGAATTTAGTGAGCAATTCTTGTGCTTTCTCCATAGACAAATTGAATGGAAGTGGCTCAAGGTTTCCCCACAGGCTCCTTTTTTTTTTTCCTGTCTGTTGGATATGATTTCTAGCAAAAATGAATTTCTAGCATTTGCATTTTCTCTCCCCTCCTCTCACTGTCTAACCCTCTTTGTTTCTGGCTGTAATGGAGATGGGGTAAGAAACTCTGCAAGCCAAAAGTTCCCAAGCTGCCTTTGGAAACATGTAAGGCTCATCATCCTTTCTGCAGCTCTGGGTGAATGGTTATTTTTCCTTCTCAGGTTTGGTTTGTTTTTTTTTTTTTTTTTTTTTTTTTTTTTTTGTGTGTGTGTTTTTTGTTTCTGTTGTTTTGTTTGGGTTTTTTTTTTTTTTTTTTTTTTTTTGTTTTTTTTTTCCTAAGAGAAGAAGTTCAAATCTCATAAATGCTTAAATATGTAGCAATAAAGTTTGATAGGTCTCCAGGGCAGCTCCAGAGACTGTGGACTAGATCAGCAAAGAGTGCTGGGGAAAAGAAGTCATAGTTGCCTCCCCACAAAACTGGGAATTAGGCAGACTACAAGCCTGAAGACTGCTGAACCCCAGATGCACTGGGGCATGACAATGTTCTGAGAACAGGGCAGTGGCCACCAAAGAGCCCTTGGAGCTCAGCTCCATGGGGGCACCAGTGCCCATCTCCACCATTCTTCTGTCCTCACAAGCAGAAAGTCAGCAGCTCCACTGAAAACCCCTCTGCCCAGCACCACAAGAGAAAGGCTCTGCATTTGCTGTCTTTAAGGGAGTCAGAAACAACTCCAGGTGGAACCTGAGACCTGAACAAGGTCCCATTCTCTCTACTTTAGTTAGTTAACTAAAGTGAATTTTGTTGGCTCTTTTCCCCTGCCCGCCCAACACTCCCACATGCTTAATCCCCCATTTCCTCAGCCTTCATCATGCTGGAGCTGACTAGATTAATGGGAAATGTTAATATGTCAGGCCTGGAAGGAAAGCAAAGAGCTGGTTGTGTTTGAATTCCACATTAATCTACTTGGTGATGAAGCTATAAATCAAAACCTGGAAATTTTGCCAATCTGAAATGATGTGTTTAACATTTCAGCCCTTTCCTTCCTCCCTTTTGCCCAAAATTGCTTTGCACAGCCTTTTACAGCAGCAGGGCAGGCGTGCAAAATGCTGCTTTTGCTCCTGAATCTTTAATTGTGCTTAAACATAGTCAGATGTCTTCAAGGCAAGCAGAGTGAAGAATGATGCTGAAACAAGAATGGAATTTCCAAACTTTTCATTTCTAAGGAGGAAGACCATGTTTCCTCATTGGGTACATGGGGTCATGGGGATGTCTCAGATCCCACCATGAAGTGGAAAGTCTGTCCCTTTTTTGATGCACTACCCAGCAGGGTGCCAGCAAAACACCAGGTGAAGGGGGGAGAAACCCCAAAGCCCTCCAGTCAACTTCCCAGTGCCCATGGCAGCTGGGGGAAAAAAAAATTAGCACCCCATGGCCAGCAGTGTGAATTCTGTGGGAAACACACTTGAGGTGCATTCTCCTCAGGGAAAATCATAGGATCTGGAAAGTGGAATTGCAGAATGGCCTGGATTGGAAGGAAGCTCAAAGATCCTCTAGTTCCAACCCCCTTGCCATGGGCAGGGACACCTCCCACCAGACCAGGTTGCTCTGAGTCCCATCTAGCCTGGCCTCAAACAATTCCAGCGATGGGGCATCCACAGCTTCTCTGGCAATCTGTGCCAGTGCCTCACTGCCCTAGTGAAGATTTAATTCCTAATATGCAACGATTTCTTCCTAACAGCCAAAATTAAACTTTTTGCTAAAGTATAGAATATTCCCTGAATTTGCTTATCTGCCAGCACAGCAAAAGCTCTTTCCTCTTCCTCATTTTAGATTAGCACCCAGCCCCAAAATTCTGCATCCCACCTCCTTAATTCCATTGCCTGCAACTGGACATTGGGGAGCAATGAGGTACTGCAGACAATTCTGCATTTGTGGCCATAACCAAAAGTGAGTAATTTAATCTGATTCTGTCTTGGTTTCTATAGCAGTAAAGTTACTTAACTGTCTTACCAAGCACTTGGTGGATAAGAAGCAGTGTGTAATGAGCACACAGCACTACTGTCTATAGAGAGAGAGGAATTAAATGTCTGTAAGTAGTATCCTTGAGAGATGGCTCTGCATCCAGTGGTCTGCCTCTGACTTGGTAGGAGCAGTTGGTGGGATTTTAAACAGTCAAGACACATAAGCACATTTTTACTGTAGATGTAGGTCCTGCACTGCCTAATGTTCTTTGACATTGCACAGGCATAGCCGGGAAACTAAAACATTTGTTGATGGATTTGGAGATTAAATAAATAGTGAATTATCTTCAGGATGTTAAAATGCAGAACTGACTGCCTATCCCATAATAATAAGCCAGCCCTCCCCCAGTACTTCTTGAAATGTGAGTATTTCTGCAAAAGCAGGCACTGTGTTAGTTCACAGGGCCATTTGTTTAGTAGGTCAGAGCAGTCAGACATCTGGGCATTGGTAAAAATACATCCGACAGCTCGGTGACATCTTGCACAACTGACTGTCTGAGAGCCTCGACTGAAGTTTATTATTTGTTCATCTCCTTTTTCAAATGAATTCCGATCATGCAGTCAGAAAACCACATGGTGGATCACAAAACACAATTAAAATATAGCAAGCATTCATTAAAATATAGCTACTGGTGAATATTAGCCCCACTGAAAACAGGTCAAGGCAAGAGGTTTGTTTCAGACTGGGCAGACAAACGTGTCCTTGGGAATCACAGCAGACTTGGGGGGATTTATTTGCCAGGAATGAAAAGAAGTCTGAGACAGATGATGGTACTCTTAAGGGTACCAAAAGCCTCTAGCTCTCAGTACTGCTCAGATGGCCTGAGTACCAAAGCATTGCTTACAGACAGTGAAAAATAGAGTCACTCAGCATCCCTGAGACAAATCCAGTCTGGAGACCAAGAATGAAGGAACAATTTTTTGTTTGTTTTAACCTATTTTATAACTGTTGCTCAGAGTGCAGCTTGAGCAAGTCCAGACTTCCAATTGCTGTGTCAGATTGGATTTGAAGACTGAAGTGTTTCAGATCCCACTCGAACCACTGCAGCCAGCATCACCCCAAAACTGCTATTTCATCTATCTCTGCTAAAGCACCGGTGCTGACTTTCTGAGAACAAAGAAAGTAAAGTCTCACATCATAAATAAGGGAATGACACTGATTATGTTGATGCCTTAAGCTTGTTTTGTTTCCAAGAACCCATTGCCTCTTGTACTGGCAGTAAATATGTACCCTCTGTACAATGTTGTCTTAATTTTTATATATTTTGTAGATGGGACAGTAGAAGGGAATTGGCAGGTTTTGGAAGGTTTGTATGGTGGAGACAACAGACTAGGGCAAGGATTATCTAAGAATTATCTAAGTCAGAGCCATACCTGAGTAACCATGAACCTGGCTGGTGGAGGAGCTGAGTTCTACCCAGTGTTGTGTGCCCCACATGGGTCCTGCTCAGCCAGAACGTGGCTCTGTGCTACACTGCTCTGCTACCCCCAATTCTGTTTCAGCAAAAGGCACCAGAAGCAGAGATGAACTGAGATGTGATGAACTCAAAGAAAACCACAAAACATACTTTTCAGAATATGGAAAAGCATAGTTTAATTTTACAAAGTTGACCAATGTTTCTCTTTAATGTTTCTTTTTAGGGTTTTTCTGGTTCTGGTACCAGGGAGAAGCCTATACTGGTCTGCTTTGCTCTCAAGGTGCAGTAGCAGCAGGGATTAGTATACAGTAACAGCAAAAACTATCATAGTCAAGAGCTTATTTGCTCATCTAAATAATCAGCAGTGGAAGAAGTTTCTGTCTCTGGGAAGTGATTAAAGTGTCAGGCTTTCTGTCCAAGCAATACTCTACTAAAATACCCTGCCAGCATTTAAATTGGATGATGCTGGCTACTGGAGGAAATGCTTTTAGGATTAATATACATAAGTGTAGAGTAAGCTATCAGCTCATGCTGGCTTCTAATAACACTGCTGCTGCTGGAACTCCGCAGTGATGAGCTATGAGATGCCTTTTCCAACAAAACTCCACCCAGCAGCAATTCTCCTGGTACCTGACCCAGCATTCCAGATCCTCTCCAAAGAATTGCTAGCTCGTGGGCATTGACAAATAAAGTGATGTGATTTTTCTGAACTTTTGCAGATGTTCACTGATTCTGTCTGAGAAACAAATAACTATTCAAGTCCCTCCTGACCTGTGAGCGTCTTTCAGGCTGCATTAATGCTTGTTTGGGTGGGAAGAGAGGCACCTTTGCTGCTCCCATTTCATTGGTGACTCTGGCAAAGGGAAATAACATGCCAGGATTGTGATATTATGCCATGGGGGATGGCTCAAGGTATGTGCCTTTTGCAATGGAAAATGGGCACCTGTGGATGTGCTCAATGCACACAGCAACATAAATCTACAGAAAGAACACCAGTCCTGGGAGTCTTCACAGGCAGTGGCATCCCCTGATGCATGGCACATAGGCTGGGATACATTATCAGTAATCAGAATCTGGACACATCTGAAAACCAACTCCTTACTTTTTGAGGATGATTTTACATAGGTGGAGGGTAAAAATGAGGCTCAGCATTGAGCCCTTCTGCTTCCCCCGGTCCCCTTTCCCAGGCCCATGTCAACTGACTGGCTTCAGGTTCAGGTTCCTAAAACAAGATGCAGAGAGAGTGTGGGGCAGCCCCACACCGTAGGCAGCCTCTGCACAGGCTGACCTCTGGGTTCACCTCAGCCAAGAGCCCAGGGAGGGCAGCGTGGTTCACTTGGAGCCATCCCAGTGGTGCATCTCAGGGGGGTTTCAAAGCCAGGCCCTGGGTAGTGGGTTTGTGTTACTGGCTGTGGGTGTCTTCTGGAACAAACAAATACTTAAAATAAAAATACTGCCCATGCTTGCTGAACTCCAAAGACCATAGAGTCTATTCCTGAAGTCTGCTGAAACCAGAGCATGATTTGAAGCTGTTTCAAAGTTTGCTGAAATTACTAAGAGCCCCGCCCTGGTCTCCCTCTAACCAACACACACAATTTCTACAGGCTTTTAATCTGTTGCCTTTTGTATGATTTGGCTTCACACATGGCGACTTCCAAAGCACAGGAAAAGCAGAATACCAAGTAAATGGGAGTAGCAGAAAATCTATTTTCCAAATGCAAATACCAATCAGTCACTCCTGCATCCAGCATTAGACAAATCTCTGGAGATGATAAATATTGCAACGGGCTTGTCCCCACAGCAGAGTAAATGTCTAGCCTCAGTTGTCTAAAGCTGATTTAAAAAGCAGACAAGCTGGTGGGTTTACATTTCAATCTGGACTCACCTATGGACTGTAATGAGCTGCTTTTCAAAATGACATTCTGTACTAGTTCCCTCTGTGATGATCAGTTTGTTTAACCCAGTTTAATCAGTCTCAGAAACACACACAGTTTATTAGAGCTGTGGCACTTTACCTCAAGCTGTAAGCAGTTAGTGTAACTCTACAGAGAAGCTAGTCATCCAAGCCCCAAAGCTCTCTATACCACATAAACCATACATCAAGCAAACCAGAAATTTTAGGCAATCAGATGCCTGGGACTTTGCAAGATGAAGCAGTCAGAAGGCATTGCACAAGTCACTTAGGGATAATTAGTGCTACTACAGTTGAAAACCCTCTTCAAATGCCCATTTTCCATAGATTAGGTGCCTTTAGGCATCCTTTCCTCTGGGTAAATTATAAATTATTCCTGTGCAGCTGTAGGGACAGCCTTAGAATGTAGAAAAACTAAGGCTGTACTTATGAATTTAAAGCTCAAGGAAAGGGGATATAGCAGATTCGACCCTAACTTGCTTTCACTTTCTCCCCCCTGCTCTGTGGGAAGTAAAGTTTGGACCTGTGTTCCACCGTGGGAGACCCCATCACCACCCTCCAAACCAAATGTTTGTCCTGCCACACCTCCCCATTCCACACGTCCCTTCCATCCCACCGCTTTTGTAGGACCCAAAGTGGTTGGTAGGAGCAGGACAGGACCCTGTGAGACTCCCAGGGGGTCTCCCCCCTGCAGCCTTAGGGTTTGGAGGTCTGGCCTGGTGTTTTGTTACCCTACCTGATAAACGTCTCTGGAAATGCACCATGGCTTCAGCATGAGCTGCAGGACCCTCAGGTTTCCAAAGCGGCAATTCCTCAGAGCCCGGGATGTCAGGCTCCACACCAGGCTGTCCCAGCTGTAGAGCAGATCCTCAAAGCCAAAGAGCACAGCAGCCATGCCAGCTCCCTGTGTGAATCACCCCAGATTCCCTGCTCGGAGGCAACCAGCTAATCCCAAGGCACCTTATGAACTGCAAGGTTAAAGAGTCACTGAAATTTCCATCAAAGAAGGAGAACGAAAAGCAAGCAAAAAAAACCCCAAACCACCAAACCACCAAACCAAAACGGACAACAAAAGCCAGCAGCCAAAATAAACTGTTTGGGGATGTGTCTTTCTCCCTTTGCATACGCCCCTCAGGATGTGGTTTCTCTCTCTGTGTATCTTCTCAGAGTGAGTCCTGCTGTACCCAAGGATGAGCAAGGAGGAGGTAAAAATACCTCTCCTGACTTAGGAAGGCATTTGCACATCCCTTGCAAAGGACTTCTTGGTAACACTGCATCACTTCCCAGCTCTCCGCTGCAGACCCAAGAAGCAAACTCGGATCCAAAGTCATCACTTTGCATGCTCAGTCCTGGGACTCCATCCAGAGGGAAGAAAAAAGCCGCTCACTCTCCGTCTGCCAGCATTCCCAAGACATTCCACTATTGGGCTTAACTCTTTCAAACACTCCCAAAGAACATCTGAGAAGGCAGCTCTGCCACATGCAGCATTTCAACCTTTCGTTTTGTGTGTTAACTCACCATTGCACAGTTACACTCCACTCTTCTTCCCACCCAGCTGTCTTTTCTGGAGCCTTTTTATGTTTTGAGCTTGTAAGGGAACTTAATCTTTACATGAGAATTATGCAACAGTCTGCAAAGCACCTTATTTACCCAAGGGGTGATATTTTTGAAAGCTGATGGCCTTTTAATATTAGTCTGATTCAGATGGTGGAGATATTTTTAACCCTTGGTGAGCTCGCATTCATAAGGGTGGGTCTCATCTGAACAAGCCCAGGAGGAAGTTCCAGAAGAATTGGATGCCAAAAACACCCTTTTTGGTCTATGGATACAAAGATTCACTCCTGGCATCCCTTCCTAAAATAAGTGCTGAGAAGAGATCAGCTCCCTGCCTGTTTCCCCACAGGAGCAGCTTTTCTGGGTGGAGACTTCAGTACTGTCAACATCTATGATGAGTTGAGCTGAGGCAAGTGGTCCAGTGAGGCTGAAAATACATTATCAAGATGAGGATTTTGCAGTTCAGTTAAATCACCACAAAATCATGGAGTTAAGTTTCAAGATATTTTCCAACTAAATTCAAGGAGTGCTTCTTCTTGCTTTTTAATCACCAGGTGGGGAAACTGAGGTTGGAAGTATTTTTATCAAAGGCACAGTGCAAGCCAGCACCCTTGGAGACAGCTGCCTGTCAGTGCTATTTTTCACTCATTTTACTCTCCCTTCAGAGGAATGTGTGCAAAAAGGCCACAGGATTTGGAGGGAGCAGACAGGAGTCAGCTGGAGAATGCCTACATGGAGGCACTTTTTAGAGGGGTAGGCAGGACAGCTTGAGCTGAAATCATGAGGGACCTGCATGCACTGAACTCCTAAAACTGCTGGTTTAGCAGAGGTGAGAAGGCATAATTTCTAAAAAGCTTCAATGTCTTCCCTGATTCAACTCCCTGGATAGGGAAGAAGCAGGAATATTAATATCTGCTTGATTTTCTGTAGGTCTGTCCCACCATGACCCCATCCATAATTTGTTCTTGAGGACTGAAGGACAGAAAGTGAGCTGTGCATCAGAATAACAGCACAAGGACGCTTGTCAGCTCATTGACAAGGCAGGTGGAGGGCCAGGAAAATACAGCTGCAAAATTCATGTTCTCAGCCTAATTGCTTCTTCAGGACTTCGTTTTTAGAGCAGCTTCATAAAATATGGTAATAAAATTCTAATAATGTTTCCTTTAAACTTTTTAGGAGCTATTCATTCTGCAAAGTGCAGTTTTCCTTCCTCCTCTCTCTGTCCCTGTCTGTTTTCGTGATGTCCAGCCTTTGCTGTAATCTCCCTCTGCTTGTCCTCTCTTGGTTATTTTCCTGTCTTTAAACTTGGTAACACATTACTTCTGTTAGCAGCAATGTAGACAAGGGACCAGGAACATCTCCGTTATAAAGCCTCATTTGGAAGAAAGGAATTATATATATATATATATATATATAACTCGACTAGACAATATTTGCTTCAGGCTACAGCCTGATATACAAGATCCCTGCCTGGGAGCACAAGAGAGGAAAAGAAAGAAATGTGTTTGATAAAGGAAAACAGAGGGGGGAAAAGAAACCATAGCAAGTGATTGCTCTGGGATGTGACCTAACCCCTTTGGTATTCTGGAAAGAGGAGAGGAGGGGAAATGGAGGATATACCACAGTTTTAAAATTAGCTGCTCCATATATGCATCAAGTCTTTCCTTATGGCTGAAAGGAGATTTTCAGCCTCTGTCCCAACTCGGCAATTACTCAACAGACGAGGGCAGCTCTGAAGGAGCCTTTTCACTTGGCTGATGACATAATCAGACTTTCTGAAAACAGTTCTCCTATGTATTTATTTAACTGATAGACTGGAACAGTCTCCTTAGGAGTCACTTGAGTCTAGAGAAGGCCCAGTCAACATTTCAGGGGATAGATTTACCTTCATGATTAGAGCAGATTGCCTGGTTTCCTGTGGAGGTTTTCCTGCTGACCCGACACATAGCATTATTTGAGAGGGTAAAAGCTGTCTGAGTACAGATTGCTCAACCCACCTTGCAGGACACAGGGGAATTGGTACCTTGGAGGTTTCTCAGGTAAAGATAGCTCGTCCCCTCTAGAGTCAAGGGATACTCTACCAAAAGTGCTCTTTTCAAGCAAGACACCATAGAATGTGCTCTTTCTTATCCAAAATGGTCAGAAGAGGCTATTGCTGCAGGGAATGGCAGAAGAGAGGAAAAAAAATTACTGAGAATTAGTAACTTGGCTCTTCCACTGGTGCACCCTTTGAGGAATTTCTGTAAAATCATCTTATAATTCTATAAAACATGCCCAGCTTCACCTTCACTAAGGTCAGTTAGGAAAAAAAAAAGAAGCCTTTTGTGCTCTACATAGATCTATAGACATTTGCAGGTCTTTTCCTTTCTAATTATGCACTGATTATTTCCCGCTGTTTCTGAGAAAATGTCAGCCAAAACATTTACTATGAAACCTCCCACATTTTACTGACAGTCCAAAGGCTGTTACTAGGGTGTAAAAATAGCTCCTTACTTCCCTTGGAAAAAAGCAAAAATCCAACCCCCTTAAGCTGCTGTGTTGTTTCATGGGACTGTCACTGGGGCTTGAAGGCTGGGGGTGGATTTCCCATCCCAAACCCTGCAGGCAGCTCCTCCTCTCTGCAGAGCCCACAAATCCCTGCCCTGTGTAGGTGTAGGTGGGGGCTGCCTGCACCAGGAGCTTGAGAGATGGGTCTGTGTTCACCTTTGCATATTCTGGCCTTGGAAAGAGCACTTCAGCATCTCTCTCCATCATGCTCTAGAGTAAACCTCTACCCACAGCTTTCCAATGGGTGTGGATCTGTTTGGGTGTGCTGAAAGGACGTGCTGGGTGGGAGGCAGTTTCCTTTGAGCTCGTTGTGGACGTACCAGAAATATCCTGTTTCTGCTCCACACATGGCCCCAGTGGTCCCTGTAGCTCCAGCCCAATGAGGTCTTTTAGGCTCTATTTCAAATTCACAGCCCTTTTTGATCTTTATTTCTCTATAACTTAAAGAGGATTAATGTTGTCAGATCTTTGTGCCCAGAGTCCCCTTTCATGTCGCTGCTTCCTGCTTTATTACGTTGAAGATGTTATTTTCAGATATTTAACTAGTTACAATTTTCTCCTTTTGCCTTAATGGGATATCATTTTTGTGTCTGATACGATGGGAGCAGTTAAGGGATGTCCCACTGCCAAGTCATCAAACACATGGATAAGGAGCCACCCTTCTCCCTTCACATGTGCCCAGGCAGAGCCAGGGCACTCGGTGGGGAGTTACAGCAGTGACCTCCCTCCTGCAGCTGCATTGAACTACAGAGTCCCCCAAGATTTTCAAATGGTCATTCTGCACCAGATCCACTTGAGAACCCAACCCTCTGAGTGCCCTGTTTCCACCCAAATTTAGGTGCTGTCATCCCTCATGCTGATTCATCTCTGCTTCTCTGTCTTTCCCCTGACCTTGCTGTCACCCAAGGAGGGATCATGGAGGCTTTCTTTGTGTCCAGTTGGGAGCTTCCGGGAGTGCAAGAGCTGCAAATGATTAGTTTTATTTTCTTGTACTTTTGTACTCTGTTTGTATAAGGAAAGATTTGAGAGAAGGCTCTTAAAAGGATCTGGAATTGCATTTCGTTTGAGGAAGCAAATCCTGAGACCTTGAGGGCTATTACACAGCATATATGCTCTCGGCAGAGGAAACTCTTCCAAATTTAAGAGGAGTGAAAATAAAGTATAGATGTCCATACTGGGTCTGCTGAGAGCTTTGATCAGCTAAGAGTTGGCCCGGCATTAATTTTGGATTGCTAAAAAATTGTGACCTCAGTCTGGCTGGGCCACAACATCTGGGTATGCATGAACCTTTTCAGGCTTGTAAAGGAGGCACAAACACCCCTAGCACACCCCTCTGAAACTCCTAGACAAGCAATTGTTCTTGGAAGTATTGGCCTAAAAATCTGCTGCATGCAATTATGATTCCTATGCCTGCATTGCTTCAGTTACCTCCTCTCACCTTCCATGTGCTTCCAAAACCACAGATATGAAAGCCTCCCTCTGGCCCCCTGGTCTGCCACTGCTGACAGCGCTAAGACTTTCCTGCAGAGAAAATTCAAGAAACTGGACTCCCCTGCTGGTTGCATTTTAGGACGAACATCATGAGTCAGAAATCCTGGCCAATTTCCTCAAGATGTTCTCACGAGTCCATATGGCCTAAAATGTTCCATAATGAAATGAACTGCTGCTTCACAGTAATAACAGAATGAAAATTTACCATTCCAGTCATCCACCTTGATCATAACATTTCTAAAGCTCTTTGAAAATGTAAAGTGCTCTGGTAGTGCTAAGTATTATCGTTATGCCAACAGCATCTCCGTCTGCTTAAGGCTGTTCGTATCCTCACTCTAGAGAGATTTTTATTGACTGACAGAGGAGAGTATGTCATCTCCTCAAATCATACACATTTCATTTCCTAAAGTAAGTTGTGTTAGTGATTTAACAAGGTTTAAAAGTAGGTGAATCCTATAAAGCTGGGCTTGTACTTGTCCCTAATATTCCACCAGCTAAAGTGATTTTCACTTCTACTATGCAGAAATGTGAAAGAGATTGTGCAGAGATTTGCTATTCAATCCTCTTTCTCCATGGATGCTATGGTGAATGAGTCTGCAGGAGGGGATGTAGGTCAGGGCAATGTATTAAGGAAATAGTGCAGAACAGCCACGGAAAGTGAATGGTGAGATCTTAAATACGATTATTCACTTTGGAAACCCAAGCTTATGATTAACTCTGATCCCTCTGGGCACTGTAACGTCCTGTGACCAGGCTCTCCAGTCAAAGCAGCACGTGCTTGCACATGCCCATCACCACAAGGTTCATCTTCACCCTGCTCTTTGCTATGACGTGCAGAAATGCTCAGGAGAATTATATTTGGCCAGAAGAAAACAGAAAAAAATCACACCCTGCTTGTGAGGCATGTATGAACAGGGAACCACATAGAGCTCATCCAACAGCTGAGCTGTTTTTCTTCCATGCTATTTACCCATGTCTAAAATAGCCTCTGACAAGGTTCAGGGGTGAAACAATACAAACCTGAGACAAACTTGTGTCTGTGCCCAGCGGGTGGGCACTAAATCTCAGACTGAGGATCAAACATGCCTGACTGCCCACAGAAGAAGTCATGCACTTGTGCAGTTACACCCTTCTTGTTTCAAGCTTTTGCTTATCCCCTTGGTGATTGGAGCAAGTGTTTGCCTTTGGGGGCTGCAATTAGACAATCACTAAGGTGATCTTTCCAACCCAAACCTTTCTACGATTCTTTATGAGAGGTTCCCCTGTTACATCTGTGTTCATATAATTTTGAATTATGTATTTATCTTGTGCTTCCCAGACTTTATCAGGTGTTGATGAAGCTATTCCAATGGCCTTGGCTGAGGGCTGTGGTTTGGAAGACACACTTTTTCATGTTGCAGGGGTCCCCTAACTGGCACTATTTGCCTGTGAGAAAGGACAAATCTGGTGGCTCATAAACAGCCAATCTGCAGTTCTGCCCTATGGCATGGTAGATAATTTAATGAAGGGCAGCCTTGCTGTCCATGCAAGACAAGCCTACACACAGCACAAATGACCCATTGCAGCAGGAGATTTTCTTGCAACTTATCCTGCAGATATATTTAAATATCTGCCTGATTCAGACTCAGTGGTAACACTCACTGCTTTCAATGACTGATACAAAGTCCTTTCTGTTCAAAGACAAGGGGGAGAAAGAAGGAGGGCAAAGGGAACATATTTTAGAAAATCAGTGGTCCAGATTTCTCATGTTTCTCATCTTATTTATGGGTTGGAAAGCCTGTTCCTGCCTAAAATAAAGAACACATATTTAGTTTATTCCAAAGCTCCTTATAAAAAATCATCACTGGTAAATACTGATATTGCTGGTTAGGATGTAATTGTCACTGGACAGAGAGGAAGATAAGCAGGTAAAATATAACCTTCAGGGTGAAAATGAGAAGGAATCTCGTCCTGTTCCAGAAAAGTCATCAGTTTCTTGAGCAACATTAGAAGAGTCACATAGCTTTATGGGTCTCTGTTTCCTCAATTGATTAATTCACTGTCATTGTTCAGGTGATTTGAAATCTCAGGGCAACTGTTTCACATTTAAAAGTAAGTAAGTGTTCTAGAAAGCCAACTGGTCATGTTTCATGGGAGTTATGCATCAAAAAGCAGAAATACTTAAGATATCTTGGGTTGATAATATCCCCTCTGTGTTGAAAGCTCCTACACTGGTTATCAAAATGAGCATAACTGTGGGTAAATAAATGTTTCTTGAGGTGAAAACTGCTTTTGTAGGGGTGTGCTGCCTGTGGGAGTAGTGCTGAACACATCCAGGTGATGATGAGTGTGAGTAGGGAGGCTGCCATGGAGGAAGGGGATGTCCCAGACTGAGCCACACTGGTCTGCTAAAACCACAACACCCTATGTGTGCAAACACTTGCACACTCCCTCATGGCATCTGCACCAGGGCTGGATCACAGAGGGCTCTTTGGCTGTTTCTATTGCCACAGCACAATTAATCTGCAGATGGGAAATGCAGGAGTCAACAGAGGGGGATTTCTGTACTGCAGCAGATCTTCCTGCTGAGAACATCTCCCCAGCTGGGACCAGTTAGACCTTCTCAGCAGAGCATAAGAATTGACCTCTACCCTGTTTGTTTCTGAACCACAGACCCCTGTGGCTCCTGCTAATGGAAAATCTCCATTTGTTGTAGGACAGCACTGGATCCATGCCATCTGCAGTGACAATGCATGCACAGTTGACAGAAGAAGATAACTTGTACTTCTGCTGCTGGTTGGTTTAAAACCCTGAGCAAACATCAGTTTCCATTGCCTCATGATGCATGAGGAGATTTGTACTATTGAGCTGCTACCAGGGCTGTGATAAACAGGGACAAGAGGGCTGAAGTGCCCGTGTGGGACAGCCAGCCTCAGAGGCTGGCAGTCCTGGCCTTCCTTTTCTCTGGTTGCTTTCTACAACTACTACCACACCAGCACTTCTAGATGGGGAACTAAGTTTCAGGAGGTATAAATAGTAGCCCACACTCCTGCAGAGGTGGAGAGAAGTTAATCAAACTCTCCCATGCCCTGTCTTCCAACCTGATGGTTTGCCATGGGGGATCCTAACTCACTGTCTGGCTTGTTTGCTCATACTTCCTGAAAAGAGGATAAAGTAGATCGAACGCTGCTGGATCGAAGCAGCAAGTCAGTCACTTCATTGTCTCTATGGATAGAGCAGACTGAAGCTTTTTAGGACTTAAAACAAAGAGGATTTACACTCTTGATTTAGAAATTTATGACTCATTCCCATTTTGGCTGTTAGAAGCCGCTGTCATTTCCCCTGCCCCCAAAACATCCATGCCATAAAAAATAAAACCCATAAAGTCTTTGCTGTTCTTATCTTGATGCACAAAAAATTCAAAAGTTCACTGTTGCTATCTGGAGCTTGACTTCCTGTTATTAAGAAGGACATCCTACTATTTAACAACATAAGATTTTTATTTTTTTCCCCTTCTTCAAGCCAGGCAGAAAGTCTAATGATTCTGGGGTTTGTTTCCTGCTTGTAATTAAGTAGGTCACAGCTGCAAAGCAAGAGAACAAGAAAATATTCAGATCACACAAAGCCAAGAGCTATTAAATCATTTGCAGCTGAAGGATATGGCAGATTTTCTTTTTAAAAAGAAGTCTCGAGTCTAAGGAAAACAAATATAGGAACTTTTAGGAGAATGATGAACTTGGAAGTTCTGCCCAAGCACCACAGTAGCTCAGAAAAAAAGGAGTGATCAAAACCCAGCTAATTTTGTTCACAAGTTGAATAGCTCTATGTGGTTGAAATAAATTCACTGCTTCATTGCTTGGAGCCATATATTCTATCCATGCAATCCACTTTGAACCACATGCAAAATTGCCCTCATTTCTTCTGGGCAGTTTCCACCAGGCCCTCCACTCAGCCTGGAATGCCACACCATGTCCTCCCCTGTAGGTCCTACACACCCTCCCCAACACCAGATGCAGCTCAGAAACAGCAGGATCTCTACCCAGACATGAAGCTCCCATGGTGCTGAAGGTCTTTTGATCTGCACTCATGATTTGTGGTGTTGTGTTGCCCCTGATTTGGCTCCCACTCCACCTCTGTCTAGGACAGCAAGCTGCCCTTGGTCCCTGCACCACTGCCTTCACCCACAGACAGTACCAGCAGTGCATGGCCCATTTCCCTTGATAAGCCACACACATGTGGGCTGAGGAACAATCTTTGAAGGGCTCTGACAGCCATGGTTCAGCCTTATCATGGACAGGAATCAACTGAAAAAGCCATGCCACAACCTATGAAGGAAGGGAAAACTTCCTTCATAGGCTGAGGTGTTGGTCTGTGAGAACCAGGCACTTAAAGTTGGTCCTGTTTCGCCTCATTTGGTTTATTTCAGCATTCAGGAGAAGCATAAATGACTGCACATTTCTCTTGTGGTGCTTTTGCCAAGACCTCAGTATAAACACCCCTCCAAGCCATTGCTCCACCAAGATGAGGGGACAGAGAGCAACAGCCTTCCTCAGGTACAGTACCTACAGGGACTTTTCTGCTCCATCATGAAGAGGAGATGAAAAAGGGCACTCAGCTATGAGAAACTGCCCCATAAGTATCTGCCTTGGTCTAAATAGCAATGGAGATGTGTCCCAAATGCATCATTGCAGTAACAATGGGGCTCTTATTCTGTGCACTCAGAAAAGTGGTCTTTGGGAAGATTTATGTTTGAAGTCCACCAAAATCAACACTGAACAGGGCAGTCAGACAAAAATCACTGCCTGGCAGGGAACACCCGCTGTGAATCTGTTTGATTTCAAAGTCGTGTGTTTGGTTTTGTCGGAGAGTAATTAAGATATGGGTAGAATAGCAAGAATGAAAGCTTATTTCTGCTCCTATGAAAATGTGATCAAGAGAGACATAAATTTCTGCCATTACAAATTGGTGATGACCTAATGTTTATTCAAGCTCTGATTGGGAAACTTGTCATGGGAAAGAAAAGCCCACGTAGATGGTATTCTGGGCTCTGTCCCTGTGTGACCAGACGTGGTCAGTTCATTCCAGGATAAGAGAATGTAGACCTTTTAATGTTGGTATTTCTTGGCTTTACAAGCTAGGAACTAGGAGGGAGAGTTGGTCATTGCCTCCCCAGTGAGCAATCATTATGAAACAGAAACAACAGAAGGTTTTCAGAGGCTGGAGCTCAGGGAATTCGAGGTCAGGCCTGCAGTCTCTCCTTGCAAAGCCCTGACCTCATGGGAGAGGGGCTGAGTGCAAGACTGAGGTGGTAGATACACTAGGCTGCACAAGGTGCCTGATTCATCTTCACATGATTCAGGGTGTCTGAATTTGTGTATTTCCATCCGCAGTTTCTCTGAAAAGGGGATTTCAGAAATTTGTTGCTCCCTTCACTCTAAAATGGGATTCTTTCACCCTGAGCCCCTAACATAGAGGACTCCTGGGGAAAAAGGTGCTGATTTCAGAGAAAACACTAGTGCTGAGTGCTATAAGGGATGTTCAGAGACCCCATGGTATCTCTTGGCCTTTGCAGGAAAACATTTATGCTGCCTACACCCTGGATCTGCTCTGGATCTTTTTCCACAATTTCCCTTCCAGTATAGGGCGGATATCAGCATCCATGGATTCATATGAAACAAAGCTCATATGAAAAAAAGTTTTCAAAATGCTTCTGCAACCCAGAGCCTGGCCAGCACCACAAATTCTGCTGTGACTGATTGTCAGGAAAAGGGGCTAGGTCATCCACTGGCATCAGCCTGATTTCCTTTCCCCTGACACCATTCTCTAGAAGCCAGAGGTTGGCCCCAAGGACACTTTAACCACTCTCTGGTGACTGATTGGATACATTGGAATGCACTAACATAAATGTGCTTTTAAAAATCAACGTCCTCTGGTTTTATGACTCTTCTTGGCCAGGTTCCCACTTGCTTTAACTGAAGCAAACCCTTTTTCTCCTGCAGGAAACTGCCACTATTGGTGCATTTGAAAGTTTATGGGACGATACACAATGCCTGCATTACAACAAAGTCCAGGATGGAAAAAGGACGCTTTCCAACATTTCAGCGTGGAAATTATGAAAATTAGAAAGCCTCCTCCCAGTCTCTAGTGTGGTTTGCAGGCATGAGTTGGGTGGAGAGATGCTGGAGAGGGAGGAAGGGGATGTGGATCTGCACTTTGAGCTAATGGGAGCCCGGAGGTTTGATCCTGCATCAAACACTCCCTGATTTGCAGGGTGTTGGCAGTTCACCTTGGCTTTTACCCTAAAAGCATCTTGGCTGCCAAGTGGGAGCAACAGCACTGGCTGGGTCTTGCAGAGGTCTGCAGAGGATCAATGTCTGTGGAGCCTTGTAATATGTAAAGTCCAATGTATTATAAAAAATAATTTTAAGTTGTGGTGTAAGATTGCCAAACTCCCCTTTTGCAATAGCCTGTTTATCATATTGGCCTTGACAGATTTTCTTGGATGGTGTTTTCAAATATTGTGAACTTCAGGCTCTGCCCTCAGGCAACAGTAACAGCTTTGAAGTCAGCTCTGAGGAAAAGAGAGCTTGTGAAATATTGGCAATTCACTTTTCTTAGTTTTTGTGAAAATCTGGACCTTTAATGAGGGTAAACTACCTGCAGGGTTATAACCTTGACCATCCTCCTCCCCCTGTCTGCAGGGGCATTAAGACAAGACTGAAAGACAGAAAGTTACTTGATGCCAACCCCGTTCAGCTTCCTAAGATGCTCCAAAGCATCGTGGATAATATTACAACCCATGCAGGACAAGCCTTGTAGTAAGAAGTGTACTGTGTCTATGGAATCTATAGCAAATGGGTTAATAAAAGCAAGATGTTGGAGAGCTTATTCAGATTACTGTGGAGGACAAAAAAGGACATTGACATTCTCTGAATAGTGGCAATTTCTCATGGATCACATTGATCAGGGAAGCTCACTGATCTGTGCACTTCTCCTGAGCATCCCACAGTGCTCTTACCCAGGCAAACCTCAGCATCAGATACATTAAATACAGGCATTTACACAGATAAACTGACATGAGACACATATCTCTTGGATTAAATCTATCCTGCAAAGAAGGAGGGGCATTTGGAGAAGGTGCAAGTACAGGATCCAGTCCCTTTCATACCTCCCCAGCTGCCCTGCTCTTAGGTGAGGTATCTGGCTCTTTATCAATGTACAGTCTCAATGATCTATTTCTGGTGCCCACAGCCTGACAACATGTAAGTATCAGACACTATTTCAGAATATGGTCATGGATCTGTGCTTCAGAGCAGGTTCAGACATTCCCTCAGGGTCTCTAAAGACAGATGTCTCTGAAAGAACAGTGGGCACCATGAGCCCCCCCCCCCCCCCCCCCCCCCCCCCCCAAAGACTCAAACAGAATCTCAAAAAATTGAACAACTGTTTCTGTAGACACAACCTCAAGGACTCAAAGAACTGGCTGGAGCACTGGGCTCTGCTGTTTGGCACCTGCCCTGCATCTGCTGGGGTCATGCTGTGGAATAATTAAGATTGGAAAAGACCTCTAAGATCATCAAGCATAACTGTTAACCCAGAACCACCATGATCAACACAAAACCAAGTCCCCAAGTGCCACATCCACAAGTCTTTTGAGCACTTCCAGGCATTGTGATTCCACCATTGCCCTGAGCAGCCTGTTCCAATGCCTGACCAACCTTTCAGTGAAGAAATTTTTCCTAGTATCCAGTCTAAACCTACCCTGGTTCAACTTGGTGGACAATACTGTTGACAAGAACGTGTATTGCTGCTCTTACGACACAAATTTTAGCTTTTCTTGGATTCACGTGATCTTCTAGTGATCCACAGCAACAAGGAAGCAAAACTATATAATATAGATTCATATTTTCTCTAGAGTGGGGTGCAACCCATATGTTTTGCAGTGCAAATGGCCCCCTAGAATTCTCCTCCAAGGACAACAAAGACTCCCACAGCTATGGCAGCACAGGGCTTCCCAAACCAAACCCTGGGCTGATAACTGGAGATTCACAGGGCCATCTGAGCTGGGCTAGTCTGGATGCCTCATCAGGAACTTGTCCCCAGGAGTAAACACACGGAGCAGACTCTGTGTTTATGTCCTGTAACTGGAAAGGCCAACTCATCCCACGCAAAATTCTCATATTGGGATGAGTTGTCACCAGAAGACACACATTACTCTCTTTTTTTTTTTGACTACTGAAGAGTCCTAAAACAGTAATAAAAATTACTACAGTTTCATTATGAACTTGTAGGTATAAGCTGGATGCAGGTACAATTGGAAGGAAGTTAACATGAGGGACACATTTTAGTAAAAACACCAATCCCTACCTTTAATCACTCTTCACAGAGTTTCTCCAAAACTCATCTCATCCTCCCAGGTTATCTGCTGGGAGCTGGCAGGGTGGAAACTCCCTGTGTCAGGAACTTTTGAGTTAAGGTTAATTTGATTTTCACTCGCAAGGATTTCTATTCCGAACTAAAGTAGTAAAACTGTAAAATGGTACTTGTTCTGCACATAGATCCCCAATGCTGACTGCACCAACATTAATTGCAGGTTATCAGTCCTTAGCTATTTCACACAGAGTTAACCTAATCTGTGTTGATGTAAAACTTGGAGAGAAAATAGATATCCATGGTCCCACCCTATCAAGACTGGTGGCTTTTATAGTGGGAGTACTGGAAATGAAAATGATTTTCAACCTCAGTTAAGAAACTTTCTCACTTATTTCAAAGCATGCACAACCTTAATTGCACCTTCGAAATATATTCCAGAAATACAGCTGGATTGTAGAGTGTGTGCGGGTGACTAAATGGCGTCATTTGCAGTCCATTATCTTCAAAGAAGCTTTTCATGTGGTATCTTTGGGAAGTGGAGACAAATTGCACTCCGTGTCTATGTAATTTGGAGAGTGTGAAACTTTGGTCCTGAAACCAAAAAAAAACCCAAACCAAAACAAACCAAACCAAAACCTGTAAGAATCACTCATACCCATTTTCTTGAGAAGTGAAAAATCACCATTTCTTTGAAGCTTTTAGAAATTATTGAGACAATGATTATTGAGACAATACTTCACCAGGAAATAAGCTAAGCTCAGACAGAAAGTTTGGCCACGAGTTTGGAAATGTGTTTGAAATCTTAATCCAACTTTCTGAACTTGAGTCAGCAAAATAGGAACTGTGTGACTTCCTACACAATGCATTCCCTCTTAGTCAGAACAGCCTTTTCCATGATTTCCATCAGGCTGGCTGAGGGGGCCCTGCTGCTTGTGAACTTCACTGAGTTCACTGCTGGTGTTTGAGAGGCTTGTGTTGGTGTCTGGTCTGCACAAAAGAAGTCTTTAGAGTGAAAATGTGAAAGATTTGTGAAGAGTAAATGTGCTGCTCATCCACTGTTTTGTTTTGATTTTTTTTCCCAAATACTGTATATTATCCTGACTTAAATGGATGAAAAGGCTGAAGAAGTTAAGAACTGGAAAACGACACGTGTTTTACTTTCTACTTGATGCCTGAAAATGCTGTTAGTTCCAGAAATTGTTGAAGCAACATTCAAGCAATCCCTTGTACAGATCAGGAATTGATAATTGATTTCTATGTCTGGACTTTAAAACTTAACTGAAGGCATGTCTAAGCACTTCCAGGGATAAATGCTAGGAGATGAGTTAGGTTGGGACAGGTTGGAAGGTATTTCAAACACCCAAACTGCCACTTTGCATTATCTATCACTGACTGACTTTGCAAGAAACAGTCTCTGAACTGAAAAGCCCATCCAGGAACCTACAATTTAGGGTGGTAAGTTCTTGCCTTCTGGGCTGAGGATCATCACCTTGAGGGAAACTAAACCTGGTACTAAACCATCACAGCTCCTTTGTGTGAGCTTGGGGCTGCTGCTGGGAGTGTGATCATGGTACCAGCTACTTGAAAAAGCCCTTTGAGCTGGCTGATTAGCCAAAAGGATCCATGAACCAGAGGAGCCTTTTCACCCCCTCTAAAGTTTTATAGCTGGATTCACGTGATTCCTCCTTTCCCTTTGCCTGAATCCAAAACATTTGGCTCATTTCTGGCTCCCAGCCACTGTCCCTGGGCCTGCCCTTTCTCTGTCCCCTGGCCTTTCTGTCCCAGTGTTTGGCCAATGTTAAGGCAGCAAATGCCAATTTGTAATGAAAAAAGCTTTTCATTTTCTCATCAAAATAAGAATCTGAAGCACTGGATATTTCAAAGCAGAACCTCTGCTCGTGAGGTCTCCAGGCCTTGAGAGCGTTCGATAATTCAATTAAGCTCCCACAATTTGAAAGCCAATTTGAGCAGTATCCTGGTTCCAAATTCTTCAGAGTTCACCAGTCACTATCCATTAGCCTCTGCCATGCTCTTACCTCTTGCACTGTTAACCTGCATGCATTTTGGGGGGATGGAGTCTGGCACAGCTCCTGATCCGTTTCACAGAGGAGTCTGTTTTGATTTGTTACACCTTTTAGAAGTGTCACAAAATATTATAACTTCCAGACACCTGAGAGGTGCACTAAGCATTTATCTGTCTAGGTAGAGTTCAAATTAAACCAATTCCTCCAAAATACTTGTGAACAGGTCAGAAGAGATAAAGCTCAGATGAAGCAAATAAAATTGATGTTTTAGCAGTCACAAGTGATTATATCAGAGCATTACATAGGTGACAGTTTTCCTACTTAAGATTAGCCTCTTTTTTTTCTTTTTTTTTTGGTACAATTATTTGTCTATAGGGATGGTGAATATTTTTTCGTCACCTTGAGACTTGAGTAACTTCCAGAAAACAGCTAAGACAACAGGAGTTCCTTGCTTCAAGGTCTTTCTTCTGTCTTAGTCAACTTCTGCACTCAAATATCTACTGTTTGTTTGTTATCTATGATATCTGAGTAACTCTGCTGTCACCTCAGCAGTCTATCAGAGCAGTAGTGATGCTGTCAAGGTAAGATACCCATCCAAAAAATGTCAGTGAAGGTGCTAAACAAAGGTCTGCAGGACCTGCATGCCAGTGTAAGAGATTTAAAGTAAATAGCGTGAACTGGAAAGATCAACTTCCCTCGGAGCCCTGGCTCAGTGGTGGTGTCAGAGCGAGTGCTCACAGCATCACTCACAGAGCTTGCACGAAGGGTTCCACAGGCCAGGATCACTCCCCCGTGAATGCTGCAGGGTCTGCCTGTTCCACCCTGTTGGACCCTGTGCTCCAGCCCTCCCTGTGAGCGGTTTTTCACCACTCTGCTCTTGAATCCATGCTGGAAAATGGTTAGTAGCGAGCTGAATGGTGAATTATGCATTGTCTACTGGAAAAAGAAAAATCAGTAGCTCAGAATAATAAAAGTGCTAATAGGTTTGTACAGCAGCAAAACATATTGGAACTCTTTTTCTGGGTTTGCTTGGAGGCAATCTCCTCTCTTGCCAAAAGCAAAGGTCGCCATAAGCTGCAGAGTAGCGTGGGAAAACCTGCCTCAGAGTTGGCCTGCAGAGCAGAAAGACTGATTTTTTTTTCAGCCCTGGGTTCTCTCTTCTCAAGAGAAATTTATTTATAGGAGGAATGACGTTTCCTGCTGCATTCTTAACGTGCTTGCAGCTTGGGATAAGAACATGGGAGCTTTGTCTTCTGCCATCTGTTTTCTGTGGCAATAAATATCCATTTACGGATTTATCTCTGCCTGGTGTGTTTTAAAGTTATGATACGAGTGAGTGTTCATGGATATCCATTCAGAGAGGAAGTGTCATAGGTAAATAGCAGTCCCAGCTCTGTGCTGGTATAGATTTATATTTGTGTAATGGACAGTGGAGCTGTGGCTTGGGGCTTTGGCCACATTTTTAATCTTATCTTCTTTGGGAGCACAAGAAATAAAAAAAGCAATCTGGACTGAATTCCTGCTGAGCTGCAAGCATCCACTGACACAACTGGGCATGAGGCCTTTAATTTACCATAGCTGAGAACTGGGACCTAAAGCTGGGGCACAAACTGCAAAACCCAATTTAAAATAGCTTTTCCAGCCAGACCTCTCCCAGCTTGATTAGTTTCTTACAGCACTTCATTTTGCTTGGAGGTGGTCTTCCCTTTTACACAGCCTCTGTAATGCCAGGCTTTGAGCCTCAAAGGCAGAAGAGAGGACAGTCTTGTTCCTTTTTAATACAAGAAAGCTGCATGTTTTCTCTGGGCTCTCTAACTCAAAAAAACAATGCCTTGTGTTTGTGGTGAGAAACATTCTCATGGCTGGAAAATAGCCAGTGAGGTCTTGAGAGGAGTAAATTGTGTTCTTCCTTAACATGGTCTTGAAGCAGCAGAGAGAGTCTCTGGATGGTGCTAGGCATTTGTTAGACATTAGCAGGACCCCATTCATCTTCCTCTCACACACATCCGCAGCACATGGATATAATAAACATAGCTGGGAGGCATAAACCCTCTCACATCAATAATGCAAAGGGAGAGGGGACTGCGTACTTAACACGCTGGGGGAAGAAGACCCAGAGAAGGGAGATGTGGTGGGGAGGGCTCTGCATTGAGAAATGCTGTGTTAGGGATGGGATTCACATTTCACATTTCCGGGGCTTTTTTTGCAAGGGGGGGTGGGGTCCTCTCCTAACCAAGGTGCATGTGCTGGCTAAAGTAGAGCTGGCTGCAGTTTAAGGAGTTACTAAATATGTGTTCAGGGGACCTCCTTTGTAAAGCCCCCCCAGTATTTTGACTAACTTTGCAGTGATCCCAAAGTCAATGCCAAGTGCTGGTCAGGATGAAAACCTCTCATCGATGTCAGTGTTGAATTAGATGAACTGAACTCACGCCTCAGTCCTGACCCCAGCTGCTGGTGTGCCCTGTGGCACACAGCACAAAGCTTAATTCTCACCCAGCTGACATGTCTGGTGGTCTCTGTGTCATACCTACTAATATTTAGCTATGCCCTTTTTCACTTGGACTTGTAAAAGCCTTTGTGAAGCCCTATCTTCTGGTGGGTGTGTGCCATGCATTGCACAGATCTCTCACATCTCAGGCTTTGCATGTGAAACCTGCTCACTCAGGACCATATTTTAGGCTCTTTCACTGCTGAAGTGGAATTTTATGGACTCTGAGCTTAGAAACAGATTTTGTGTGGCTTCAGGACCCCAAGTGCAGAGAATCTGCCCTGCCAGCTCTAGCTGGTGGAGGGCTCCAGGGAGAGACAACATGATGCATCCTTCAGCCAGGTTGACCACAACCTCATGGGCCAGATGCCTGATGAGGCAGTTCTGTGATGAGGCAGAGAGAAAAGCAGCAAGGACAGAGGTTCAGGACAAAAAAGAAGGGATTGCAAAAATCATCTCATCAAGTTCTCTGGCAACCCTTAAAGTAAGGCTCCAGCATTTTCCTGAGAAGTCTAAACCACCCCAACCTTAGGTCAAGTAGTGGGAAGGAGAGAAATAAACTGTGGATGTGAGTGAAAATAAAACAACACAACCCCCCCTGACAGTGTCACTTAGGCTGTGTGTGGAGCTGTTAAGTCTGTACACACTGTTAAGTCCCCTGCAGTGCTGATCATCCTTATGCAGCTGTTCTTGCCTCCTATATAAAGACTAGCATTCTCCAACACCTTCTTCTGAAGGTATTTCCATGCTCTGCCTCGCTCCCTGCCAAGGGGTTACATCCTGGAAACACCCTGTGACAGTGCTGCTGGCTTTTACACCTCTCCATCACATGGACTAATGCACAGAGCAAAGCAAAGGCTTGGGTAGCTGTTGTCAGGCAGGTCGGTGTGGATAAGATGTTTCCAAAGTGGATATGTGCATGCCTGGAGAGAGCGGTCTCACATTTTCTGCAATGTTATATGCCTCTCAAATAGTGATAGAAAAAGGGGGAATGGTTTTAAAAGAAGAGAGATTTAAATTAGATGTTAGGAAAAAATTATTTACTGTGAGGGTGGTGAGGTACTGGCATAGGTTGCCCAGAGAAGTTGTGGATGCCCAATCCCTGGAAGTGCTCAGGTCTCAGGTTGCATACAGTCTTGAGAAACCTGAAGTAATGTGTGGCATCCTGCCCCCAGTGGGGGGGGGGGGGGGGGGGTGTCAGAATAAGATGATCTTTAAGGTCCTTTCCAACCCAAACATTCTATAGTTTTATGATTTGTCTCTAGACTACCCAGCCTCAGGCACAGTCTGCATAAAATCACGAGCCACTCCAGACAGGGAGGGACCCCCTGTGGCCATCAGCAGCTGAGAGCATACTCTGGATGAAAAAATCATCTGCCACCTTGCGGGAAGCCACCTTGGAAGAGGATGCCACACTCTGCCTCCCCACACTTGCAGGAGCAGCTGCCAACCATCAGATGCCAGCCCCTGTCCAGTGGCAGCAGTGACAGGCATGGAACAGGAACAAAATAAAACCTGACCCAAGGCAGGTTAAGGCATCAGGGCTGTCTGCCCTGGCTCCCCCTCAAAACCAGCATCTTGAACTGCAAAGCTCAAATTTACTGGGAGGGACATTTCTGAATGCTCTCCAAAGAAACAGCCCACAATCAAACAATAGCAGACCAAAGCTGTGTGAATAATTGATTATCTTTGGTTTGCTTGACGGACTGGAAAGGCAAAGGAAATATTTTTCAGGTTGACACAAAGTTATTCTGCTTTCTCTTCTGCCAAATGGAGGGGAAAGAAAAACAAACAAAAAAAACCCCGCTTTGTGTTTAACAAAAACATTTTTCAAACAGCTTTTAATTTTTGAGATTTTTCTCATATTCCTTAAATAAAGAGAAAGAATTTTTCTAAGTGAAATTGCACTCTTTTTGAAAGAAAAATGCAGAAAAAAAATGGTTTGAAATATACAAAAGCAGATTTTTTTTTTTTTAAGTACAACTTGAAGTAAACTCACAGGTGGCTGCAATTGCAGCCAGACTGCTTTTCAACCAAACAGATGCCTCAAGCAAAGGCTTTCCTCTGTCCTGGGTGAAAGGACCATCTCTAAGCCACTCTGGGCCTGTAGGGCTTCTACACTTGCCACCAGTGGTGGGCAACACCCCTTGTCCACCTGTGGGGCACTCAACCCAAAACCTCTGTGGGCAGGAATGAGCAGAGGGTGCCTTTTCCCTTGAGCAGAGCACTGTTTTGGGGGATATCAGTAGTGGTAAGCTGTGGGTGTGTGTGCAATGCGTCCCTGTCCCCTGGGGGGGCTGTGCTGCCCCTGCCAGCTCTGTCAGAGGCAGCTCACCAGGCAAAGGCAGCCTGAAAGCAGCTGGTGTGTGCCAGATGTGCACTCACTGTGTACTCTGTGGGTGTTCAGCACGCTCTGAGCTGAGCACCCTGTCCCAGCCACTGCTTCTTTGCCAGCCCATCAATCTTCAAAGTGCCAGGACCTCCTGGTTCCCTGGGCACTGCTGCTAGGTGATGTGCTTCCAAGTAATTAATGACACTATTGCAGTTTGCCCACTACCCCCTGCTATTCCTGCTGCAGCATGAAAGCAGCAGCATTGCCTTGGATTTCCAGGGACAGCCCTGCAATGTCACTTCAGCTGGCACTGATTAGAGAGACTCTGTGCACTGCAGAGTCCTCATTGCCACCAGTGCTCGCTGAACATCTCAGCTGGGACAGACACTGCTGGGCACTGCATCTCTGCTCAGTTACACAGAGCCCTTCCACACCACCCTGAAATATCCTCTGGTGTTCATTATTTGACATTTATATTATTATTATTATTATTATTATTATTATTATTATTATTATTATTATTATTATTTACTCCCCACTGCTACAGGTCAGTGCTGCCATATGCCATCATGCTCTCTCAGTGAATACTGAATATTTGAAACTTTTTTTTTCCAGAAATTATTACCCCCAACTATTGCCACAGAGTCTTTAACTAGTTACATTTGTTGTATGTTGTCTTACAGTTCCTTCTGGCACCAATTTCCACTCTAAGTTACAACACAGCCTCTGACAAGTATTAATTCCCATTCATCAGCACACAAGTCCCACCAACAGTAATTCCTACCATGGCACACACCAGTAGTAATTTCTTCACAGCATGACATAATCCTTATTAGTTCTGACTACTAACAGGGCAGACAACTGCTATCAAATGGTACCCTCCTCATCCTCTGGGCATGCATTCAGGACAAAGAAATCATGGCTTACCCTTTCCACACTGCGTCTCCTCAGTGATCCATATGGTATTTTGAATAAAAGTCTTCGGGTCCTACTCGGAGTCACAGCTGTCTGTACTACCATAGTGCAGAGCTAACTCGTGTGTGTGTGTGTGTGTGTGTGTGTGTGTGTGTGTGTGAGAGAGCGAGAGAGCTCACAGCACACACAGACTTCCCTTGAAATAACTTACAGTCTCATCTAGATTTCCCAACTATCAAATAGCTGAGTGGGTTTTCACATCAGACCATATGAGTCAAGATGTGGCTTGTTTGAAAGAAGGAGGGGGGAAATGGGAAAAAAAAATTATAAAAAGGAAACCCCAAGCCTTGTAACCTTAACAACATGCTTCAAGCAGCGTATCTTTAGCTTCCTTCTGTTTCTCGGTGTAGTTTGCTCAGCAGGATTGCTGTGCCATAGAGGTGGAAGAATTAAGCTTCTGGGGAGAATGATCCAAAAACGTCAAGCCCGCTTCTTGTTGCTACAGATGGTAACCAGGTCAGTTGTCTAATCAAAGCTCTATCTGAGTTATTATACATTTTGCCATGTGACTGCAGACCCCTCTGGTTTGCTGTACAGTAGATCACATGTTCACCTTAAAAAGAGTATCTGGTGTATCACCATCTGGTGCAGAGATTAATGTTAATTCCTGGGTTCAGATATTCCTCTCTCCTAGATGCTGGAAAGCACAGAGCCAGAGCAGAGGGCTCGGGCAGCTCCTCTGGGCTGCTCAGCTGAACTGAGCACTCACAGATCAGGGTCTGCGTGGCACAGAGCAGCACATGCATCAGGACAGAGAACAGGCAGCACCACTCACACTCACGTCTGTACACATCCACATCACTGAAAGCCTGATGGGTGAAGCCTGCAGCTTCTATGTGTACTTACAAAAATGATTATGTTACAATCTGTGATTATGAAGTGTTATTTCAAAAAGTTACTCTCAATGGCTACTTCTTTTTTTTTTTTTCTTATAAACTGCTTCAGAGGCTAGAAAAGTTTGAAACTTTATTTACACTCTAAATTGTACACACATGTTATAGAAAAGGGAAAAAATACTTCCCCTTCCCACAGCCTTTCTATAAGACCAGGAGTTGTCCTAAAGCACCAGTTATAATCCTGTGCTTTTATACAAAAGTGTTTTGGATGTTGTGTTCATTTCCATACTCTGTTAGAGGTATTAGTCCACATGCAGTTTAGAGTTAATGTGTGCAAAGTAGGAGCTTCTCAACCCAGAAATTCCTTAGTGGTACTCTGAACTTGCCCAATAAAATGGAGAAGAGGTTGGCCCATGTCCTTTTCCTTGAAGCAGTCTAGCTGGGAGAGCAAAAATCTGTTGAGTTGGAGAGCCAATCCCTTCCTCCATGTATTGTTCTCATTTTAATGCAAAACTAAAAATACTTTGTTTTGATCCCAGTCCAAAAGCTGGGATGAAGGTGTTAGGGACATGACATTAAAGCAACCATTTCAAATAAAAAAAGAGAAACTCTGTCTGCTCAGCATATGCACATGCATTAAAACCAGTCAAAGAAAAAAACCTGCAGCTTGATGTGGGAAACTGTAAATATTAAAACAATTGGCCTTTGTTCATAATGAGTTCCATATGTCTCTTGCCAAAGAGAGTGAAAGGGACGGGAAAAGATGGAAATGTCTTAAGCATGACTGACTTATATAGGTTCTTTATGTGGAATAGGTGTAAGTTAGGGTCTTTGCTTCTTGCAGGCATTTTTTTTTAATGATTGTTAGTGCTCCCCCCCCGCTATCTCACAGCCTGCCTACCTCTTTTTGTCAAGCATGAAGAGGTTCGCATTTCCCATGGGGAACTTTGCCTGCATCAGCAGAACCCCTGGGGACCGACTGCTGGAGAAATAGGGCAAAGGTGGTAGAAATTAGCCTTGCTGGGAGATTTTCCTGAATAAAAGCTGAGTCATGCCTGATTCAGGACCTCAGGGGTGAGTGTTTTGTACAAGAGCAGAGTAGCAAAGGTGTCCCTGTTCTCCCAATCTGAAGCCCTGGGTGGGGCTCCAGCCCATACCAGCCCCC
Source organism: Certhia americana (assembly GCA_018697195.1). Lineage (NCBI taxonomy): Eukaryota > Metazoa > Chordata > Aves > Passeriformes > Certhiidae > Certhia > Certhia americana. The sequence goes on from CM031879.1 coordinate 5,282,077, forward strand.
TTCCCAGGGGCTCTTATATTCCTGCAAGCATGTTCTCCTTCCTGCAGGTCTAGGTCCTGTTCAAAACAGCTCTGTAGATAGAGATTTATCCACTAGAGGGGACAAAGAGCCACAGCACATATGGAGATGTGTCTGTAAGCTATCAGGCTCCGGGACCAGGCACAGACAGTCCAGTGGTACCAGGATGAAACACCACACGCTGATATTCTCCACAGGGGAAAGGAGAGCATTCATTCAGTCATTTCCACAAACCTCAAGCGTTTTTGCCTAGATTTTTAGGTCTTGCCAATGAGATGCAAATCTGTGCATTGCTCAAGGCAGCTGAATGGTACTAAAAATATTCTTCTTTACAGGAAACATCTTGCACATGTGAAAGAAAGAAGAAATCCATCCATTTTCATGTTACTGGAACCAATTCCAATAAGATCCCTATATATCCCACTGGGTCTGACTCCTTGTTCCCTCACTGTGCTGCAGGCACAACTCTATGGGTGCCCTCCATGTAAAACTGGAGACCTGGACCCACTATGACACTTTCTTCTGTTTCATTCCTCATTTCTTAGGTGGCATGAACCTGGAGACAGGAAGCCAAACCTTAATCATCAGGACTGTGGAAACCAGCCAGGAGAATGAGATGTTTGCTTTATATTTGTTCAAAGCATATTGGTAGGCAACTGTATAGGGCAGTCTACTAGAACTCATTTTATAGGTTGCCTAAAGGTAATAATGTAGAACATGCTCACTTAAGGGTCTTTCTAGTTATTCCCAGAGGGTGTATTTGGGTGTTTGTGGCAGGCATAAACACATCCAAGGGAACTTCAGCCCATCAAATTCTGAATTTGCCTCTGGAGGTCCCCCTTTCCCATTTAGGTGGCTGCAGATGCAGATTGAGATGACCAGGCTCATCACTGAGTCTTTATTTAACTGCATTGTCTGCAGAGACAATCTCCAGTTGAACAGCACAGTATGAAATAACCCCCCAAATATTCTAAGGGAACATCTTGGCCTTGCCCCCACAGACCCTCAGAAGGGACACACTTTATTTACTAACTGCTGAAAGACAAAGCTCTTTAGAGCAGTGGATGCTTTTCAATACTAATTGCAGGCTGCCAGGAACAGTGGTTTGTGGTAACAATGCATCAGAGGAAAGTATATCCAATGGGTTGCTATTTGGACTAGATTTTTTTTTGGTCTTTAATGAAAAGGAGAGAGGAACCATTTACTGCTGCAAAGCATGTATTATATTTGCAACACAGGAGTCAAGTTTCCAGTCAGGGTACTCCCAGCGGAGATCAATGAATGGAAACCAGTGACAGCAATGGCACAGACTGAAATGCAGTGAGTGGTATCCATCAGATCTATCAATAAGATATTGTATTGTAAAATTGAAAAGTTGCTCAGTACAGAAAAATCCACTTAAGTTCAGTATTCCATGAAGACACAAGTATGGCAACAGATTGAGGGGAAAATAAGGATAATTTGCAGCTCCTGGCAGTATTTTCCAGCCTGGATGATAGCTATGGTTTGTCAGTAGCAAAGCCAAATTCTTCCCTGGAGTCCTGATAGGGAAACCACTTCTATTTGAGCTCTTTAGCAGCTCCTATTAATCTTTGTGGGATTTCTTACTTCCCACTGTAAGCAATCCTCCCTAGCTATTCTGTTGGAAAGACGAGGAGAGCAGAGCTTCCCCAGAGCTTTGGGGCTGCAAACCCTACAGTGACTTAGCTTACATTTTATTGCACTCAGAATCAGACTGCAAAGGAAATTACCTTGTTGGGAGTGAAAGATGTGCAGAGGTTGACATTGCAAATCCAGCTTGCCTTTGATTTAAAAAAAAAGAGCTAAACAATTTTCCAGTCTTACATGGTGTTTTACAGAGAAATGTTATGATCACTCTAGCCTGGGGAGGGATGTGGGAAAACACATCGGGTGCAGCTCCATTCCCATGTGAGTCCTTTCCATCAGAGCTGGCACTAACCCAGCAGCAGGGATTTGTGAGAGAGGCTGTTTGTGGTCCCCAGCCACAGAAAGCCTGGGGGCTTCCCCTGTGTGTAGTAGGGCTGTGTCACATCAGGGGCCACACGCACCATTCTGTCCCTGTGTCCTCTGGGCAGGCAGTGCATGGGAGTGCCTTTGCTGTGTGCAGCTACGCAGGCTGAGTATGAAGGTCAGCCCCACACTGGAACAGAGAGATTCATGCATTTTTTCCACTCTGTTTTGGTGCTCTAGTCTATGCAGTGATCAAGGTGGTGTTGGACTGCATGCGCAGCATGTCCATCATTTGTACCAACAAAGACCATGGGGAATTCGGGCTCCTGTCACAAATTTACCTTGTGCTGCAGCATGGTTGTTTAACCATCTGCAGTTCACAGATATATTAGTGGGTCTGACTAGCACAAGCCTAATCAGAAACCCAGAGCCAAGCCCTTCTGGACCCAGAGAAGCTCATATCTGATGCATGTTGCTGTAGGTTGACACAGCATGTCATACCAGGTGGTCCTAAATGTCCTCATTCACTGGCATTCCAGTATAAATATCTGCAAGGCTGCTTGTCAGCTGCTTTGTGTACCTCAGCCTTGGGTGTTCATGGGGAATGCCTGGCAGAGCAGAGCATGAAGACCAGGATGTCACCTGCTGAGCCTGCACCTAGCCTAGCACTTAGACCCATCAGCTGCTGTGTCCACCAAGCCAGCAGGTTCTTGGCACAGCCCCTACTGAAAAGCATGGCACAGGTGTAGACACTCCAGGAAGTAACTTCAGGAGAGAGGACAGAGCAACATGCACTCATCCTCCTCCCCTCCTGCCACCAGGCAGGCACTCCCAGAGCAGCCTCCAGCCCACCTCCAGTTCTCCTTTGCATCCTCTGACCTCTCTGTGGTCCTGGCTGGGGAAAGTGATCCCAGTCTTTGAGCACCCTGGCAGATGGGCTCCTGGAAAACCTTGTCCAGAAGAACAGCAGCTGATAGCAAGCAGGGCCTCTGCTAGATGGAAGGACATTTCCCTTGGGTTTTAGTGTGCTGGCAGGTCAGCTCTTTTCCCACATAACTCAGAGAGACAGTAATTAATTAGGGAGGGAACTCTCCTGACCCCATTGCCCTGGAGACACACCCCTGTAAACATCAGGGAGGGATTGAAGGGGCCACCTCTGACTTCTAGGGCTAATATAAACAAAGGAGGAGATATTTGGCAACAATAGCACATTCCCACATGGAGGCTGTGCAGCAGAGGCGGGGTGTGATGCACACAAGAGCAGGCATGCTCTTAGCTGGGGCATGACTACGCAATATTTCTACTGGGGTTTTGGTCTAAAACCTTTGCAAATCCTGGTGACTGCAAGGAACATGTGAATACTTGGTGCATCTCAGTATAAAATCTTAAAATGTGAGCAGGCTATTCCTGTGGAGTGCTTAGTACTGCTGATTTGCTTCAGTTCCTGAAGAAATAGGGGTTTGCTCAGCACAGCATGGAAGGTACTCAGCCTTGAGCTCAATTTAAGCCTTAAACAGGATATATGACATATGGACTATGTCAAACACTGTAAAGATAAATGCTTCTTTGTTCTGTGAAATTTTCTCTCTTTTAAAACTTCATCCTTGTTACACTGCTCTGATTAATCTTAATATATGGTGGGAAAGCATTTGTGTCTGTGTAAGGGAAGGAGAGAGTTATGTTGCCCCAAGAGAAAGCCACATGAATAGCAGAGGGACCAACATGTCCCTACAGAAAGGAGGAAAGTAGAAGACCCCCGAGAGATGTTACGAAGCTCTTTTTTTAAGCTTTGCCAGACTTGGTAAACAGCTTTTCAGGCAAATTATGTGTTGTGGCTGAGGTCTTGCAGGCATGGAATAATGATGACTTTTCTCTAAGTAAGGAGAAAACTCTGCATCAAGCTGAATGAGGAACAGCTAACATTGGCAAAATACAAACCCAACTTGGTTGTGTTTTGTGTGTATTTTCTGGACAGATGAAGAAATGTGAAAAGTTTGGCTGTTTGGATCATCAGTCTTGAAATCCTGGAGTCTCTCCCTTTAATTCCTATCTATTCATACAACACCCTATCCCAGTTGTAGGACACACCTGAAGTGTCATTTACCTCTCCTAACTTTGGCCTCTTTATCTGAGCTTGTCACTTGGACTCCTTTTGTTATAGCTGGAAGGAAATGGGCACTTGCAAGATTTGAGACACCAGACCTGCTTTAGCTGCTTATTTTACTGAGGGTTGAATGGAACCTGAAAGTGTCAATGTCTCCCCACCAATTATGAAACAAACATGAAAACTGGACACTCTTTGTCTGCCTTGCCAGCTCTCAGAGGTTCTCCTCTGTCCCTTGGTAGCTGTCTTTAATTACCTTGTGTTTGCTAATATCCCTTTTGGCATTCATACTCCCAGCTCTTCATTCTCACTGCCTCATATCTGTGTGCTGTTCAGCATGGTTGACCAAGCCTAGGCTGCTCCAGAGAGCTCTTCTGTTCCACAGAGGCTCTCTGAGGGTCAACAGCACAACCTGACTCTCCTGGGAGTGAGATGGGAGTCCTCTGCAGCTGCTGGTACCATGTGGAGTGTGGCAGCACAGAGCTTTTTTTCTGCTCCAGGACTGTCCATGGCAGCTGGCTTCCTGTGTTGGGCACAAAAAATGACTCAATGAAGGACATCTACTGTGGGCTGCTAAATTTGAAGGTGCTACTTCTGGGTCATGAAACCCTTGAGTAAAGGGAACTTGTTGTTGAAAGATAACTGTGGTGATTGTGGCTATGCATTTACCCTCTTTTAGAGCTGTCTGTAGGGACTTGATGTTATCTGCTGCTCAAGACATGATGCTGGACTACATCATTCACTGGGAATACCTGGTATGATTATTTTTCATTTCTCAGTTTCAGAAGTGTCCAAACAGAACCTGAGGCAAGCAACCTAATTAGACCTCTTTAATGGTACAATCCTGCTAAGCAACCTCAGCTTTTACTGCAGGTCAAGAGGCCTGATTCTGCTTCTCTTCTCTGCACTGCCATAACTCATGCTAATTTCAGTGGTGGAGGGTGAAGCTTTAAATCTAAATTCCACATTAATTCCAGTTCATCCCAGGTAATTTCTTCTGACTGAGTTTTATACTCTTGCTGTTTTGGTGTTAACTCTGCCAGAACCTGACAACACAGGGAGTGAGAAGAGCAGCTGTTTCTCTGGGTGATGGAGAAGTCTGGAGCATGGCAAATCTGGATTGCTACATCCACCCAGGACAAAGCAATCACAGCCTGTCTCTATGGCAGAAAGCCCTCACAAATATAATTTCATCAGATACTCTCATATATATACACGTATATGCTATATATGTAGATATAGATATTTTAAAAAATATATATATATACATATACACATATATGTGTGTATATGTGGAGTGTGGTGGGAGGAAGCCTGAGGAGCCAGCTGTGAAAAGAGATGTTTCCAGGAATGTAGAAGGAGCTATGGAGTGTACCTGTGGATTAGACAGGATGTGTTTGGATGGACCCTAGGACCTCCAGGAGCCATTGGTGATAAATTGCCTGTTGTCTTCGAGGTGATATCTGGAGTGGGTCAGAACACAGGGTTAAAGACTTCCTCTGAAGGTTTTTTTCCTCTCCTGGGATATCCACTAGACCTCCATCACATCTATCCCCAGAATTCAGTCTCCTTTTTGATGCCAGCTGATGTTTGACTATGTCAGGCTTGCTTTCCTAAAAGAATTATTGTCCCTTAGCCTGTTTGCTTGAAAATCTGTTTTTTAGCAGGTCTAAAGCCACATCCATAATGAAAGGAAAACCATCCCTCAGTGAGGCAGACTCCACAACCCTTCTCCTTTTCAACCCCTTCCAGACATCCCATGCAAAGTGCCCCATGCATGCTGGGCATGGTGTATCCTAGAGGTTTGCTCTACCTGTGCCTAAGGCAAGGCTTGGAAGGCAGCAAAGTTGATCCTGAGGTTTCCCTCAAAGGTCTCATTCACAGACTGCCCAAGAACAATTAGCGTGTCCAGAGGCAAGGAGGGTTTAGCTCAGAGATGCCTTTTGCAAGCTATGAAACAAGGATTCAGAGTCTGCATTTCATATTCCAGACTCTCTTTTCGCTGTAGCACACCCGAGGGACCTGCTGAACTTGTCCCTGCACTGCCCCCCTACTTTGGTCCCTGTCTCCCTGTCCAGCTTTCTCCAGGCAGCCAAGTCCCGGCTCATCGAGCGGCTGGGTAGCAGCCCGCCGGTGATGACAGCTAATTATGAAATGTCATGTCAGAGGCTTCCCTTTTATCTCATCTCGTACAGCCCAGCAAAGCTCTCCAGTGCCCCTTGGAAACAGGGGAAAGGAAGTGTCAGTGCAGCACCAGCTGCTTCTCTGATAGCAGGATGACAGCGTGGTGAGAACACCATGTCCTGGAAGGAAGTGGAGGCTCGTGCCATGTAGATGCAAATCTCTGGTCTCCACAAAAAGGAAGATAAAAATGTTTTAAAAAGTGCTCTCATGTAATACTAACTTTCCAGAGGAAGTGTTTAACACATCTGCTGGCGAGGCTTGCCATCATCCCTGCAACATGGATGAATTCACTCCAGGTGAGTTCCTGCAGGAGAATTTAGCTAAAAAGTTTGTCCAGAGAAAAACTGGCCCAATCCTATGGTTTTTCTTCAGTTTGCATTACTGCAGAAGCCAAATTACATAAAGGTGTGTCAGTCTGAGCTGAGCTATGTCTCGGTTTTTGTTAGAAACTGGTGGTTGCTTCTCATTTGTTGTCTGCTATAACCTTTTACACTGTGACAAAATGGGCTTGATAGTTTAGTACAAGCTATTAAAGTGAGCTTTGTCAGGGTCCACTGATTCGGGAATGGGTTACTGCCCCTGAGGACCAAGAAGCATTAAAACTAAGTTTCTTCAGAAGAAAAAAAAGATAACTCAAGGCTCCATAGACCACAATTTCCCAATTTTGTAAGTAATCTCCTGTTTTGGAGCAGTGGAGGGCACTGAAGAATTGGAAGAGGGGCATTATGGTGACAGATGGCTTTGCTCTTTCAGCAATAAACCTGACACAGATGAAGATGCATGGCATGGAGCAGACTTCAAGATCATTCCCAGGAGGGTCCCGTTACCTCGGAGTCTGCCCACAGCCCATCCTGCCCAACCAGTCTGGCCCCATGCTCCTCACCAAAATACCCATCTGGCTGCAGCAAAACACTTGGTAGTGGGTCAATGACCTTGGACAAATCTGGCTGCTAGAATGCTCTGTAACAGCCAGAGCTTGACGTTTTTCCCTTCCTTCATAGTGAGTTTTATATTTACTTTTCTGTATCCAGTATATCCAGAGGTTATTTTTAGAACTGCTAAATGAATAGGTGGTTTAAGATCAAACATGGTGGCACAGCAAGGTGATGTATGAGTTAAGCCTGAAAATTGAGCCTGATAGTGGTGATTCTGGATGTGGCATTTGATCTAGATTATCCAGATTTTTTCCTTGATTTGCACAGAGGCTAGATTGGATTCCCAGCCTGAGGTGAGACATGAAGCCTGGACATGCTGCCCCTGGGTCATGCAGCCCCAGGCTCTGCAGAGCACACAGCTGTGACACTGCTGCAGTGTCCCCTGCACAATGCTGCTCACACATCCTAGCTCCTCCAGACCCAGCTGTGCTCAGGAGTGGCACTGCATGGCACTGCACAGACACATCCCTGCATCACAATTTCAGCTGTGACTGCACTGTCCCAGCTTGGGATGTTTCACTGGGTTTCTAGAATTACAAAATTGAGAGACCAGTTCAAAACACAACCTGAGAAGAGTTCCATTGGTTTCACAAACTGAGGTCGCCTGCACCTCTGGAGAATTTGGCCCACATTTTATTTGGCCAGCTGTCACCCTCATTGTAAAAACCACCAACCAAACCCAAAAACTCATGAGGAGAGGAATCTGGATGGAATCAAGGTATGGATATTAAAACAGACAATGGGACATGAATAACCAAGAAGATAGATTCCCTACTTCCCTGTCTTACTGGGTTGTGTGATTCCCAGCAAGACAGGAGGCTTTTCATGCCCTTCAAACACAAATAGACACATGTAGGATTGTTCAGCCTCAGTCAGCTCTGGCTTTCTAGATGTTGTCAGTCTCTGAGATTCTGCTTGGAGGTACCCTGTGACAAAATGCTTTAAGCATCCACTGTTCCCTGACACCTGTCCCAGGAGGGCCTCAGTGCCCCAGGTGTCAAACACCCAAGTCAGTGAGGCAGTGCTGAGCTATAAATAGACCAAGAGAAATTGTGGTGCCAAGTTAATCCTACAACATTTGCAAATACTCCAAAGAAAGGAGTCTTTCCCCTTCCCACGCAGAATAACTTTCGCAGCATGCTGTGGTCATGAGAGGCAGATGTTACATCGTTGCTTGTCATAGGGATTTAAATCCTTAGGGATTTTCTCTGGCATTCACAGCACTGAGAGCTGGGAAAAGGAGTTGAACCCAGAGCAGCAATAATCACTAGGTTGATTCAGATATTAGAGCCCAAAGAGTATTCAGTATTTTGTGCCCTGTGTAGAAGCTTTCACAGGGCAGTCTCCAAAAATGTTCATCTACCCCAATCTCATCAGCCTGGGAAAGGAGTAAAGGCACTTTCCAAAGTACTGAGGGGAGATGCCAGCACAGAGAAACTTGAATCCATTTCACAGCACAGATGGACACCTCAATAACTGGACCACAGACTAGAAATCTGGCAAGATCTCCTGTTTGTCACTTTTGTGGTCGATGCCTAAGATTCCTCATCACTAGACCATGAAATTTGAAATATTCCATTTAAGCAATGCCAACAAACTCTTCTGAAAATTCAGAAGAGATTCCATCTTATTTCTTATAGCCTGAATTCAAAGAGTACAGATCACCTTGGCATGACTTTTTCTCCACAAGACAAATGAACTGGCAATCCCTCACAATTATTTTCCATCCCCTCCCACCAAAAAAACCTTCCAAAACATGACCATTTCTGACCTTTAGGCAAAATCCATCAAGCTGTGTTGGAAAAGGCAAATATATGTTTGGAAATGCTTAGATATTTTTAAGAAACTTTAACATGAGATGAAAAAAACAGATTCTTATCTCAGATGTGTAGAAGCAAATCATACATTGCTTCACTGAGCTTTGATGGTTCCAAGGAAGCAACCCCAGATTAACACTGGTTTAAAGTATTTGATACATCCAGGAGTAATACACTGGATTTTCTTGAAAAGACAACTGTTCCTCCAACTTGTACCTCCATCTCTTACAAAATAACGCAAGAGTCAAAATTATAATCTAACAGCTGTCAAAATCCTAAAGTCAAGGACACTTGATGTCAAGCAATGCACAATTTAAATCTCTCAATGCAATAGTTTTACAGAGGTATTCCTCAAACTGACTAAATCTCTCCTCCTTTTCACATCAAATTTGTAGATGATTCAAAAACCAGTGCAAAATCTCTCCTGTCTTGTATCTCACACTATTCCAGTTTTGCATGTTATGGCTTGCAAGAGATGCTTAAACCACAACATATTGGTAGAGTTGGATTACACACAGTTTATCAGGAAATGTAAAGAAATTGAGTCAATGTAACACTTTGGATATGCCATAAAATTTTTATACTGCCTTCTGGATTATTGGCATCTCAATTTAAAAAGGAAATTGTGGTTTACTTACAAACACATCCATTAGTAGGTGCTCCAGCGTCACTTCAATATCCTCTAATTTAGCTGCTAAAGTCATTGTGAAGTCAAACAGAGGAAAGCTGTCAGAAGTCGCAATCCAAAGTGTCTGTGGCCAAATCTTGTTCTCAGACTGCCACAAATGAGTTTCTTACAGATAAGGAAAATCCAAGAGATCAAAACTTAACATCAGAGTCCAGATGACACCTGGACTCCGTGCCGGCTGTCAGCCCTGCTTGCAGGACTGAGGATTATTCCATGTGTGCAAGACGGGAGCAGAAGCTGCAGTGTGTGTGCTGCCTTCCTTTCAGAGCTCCCCAGCCAGAAGCATGGAATTATATCTGGGAAACCACAACAGAGGGAGGGAGAGACACACACAGAAGGAGAGAGAGGGGAGGAATGGAATAAACTGCCTTTGACTATGACTGATATTTATAGGACTGCTTGTTTTTGACTCCAGTCCATTTCTCTGTTCATTTCTGACCTTTCACAAATGGCCCAGCACACTGGAGTGTATTGTACAACAGGGGCAGCGGGTCCCACAGAAGTTGGCTGTGACCAGTGCTGGGCCAATTCACACAAGCACTCCATCAATAGCTCTTTGTCACAGCATACCAGGCTCTGCGCTGCAGCGAGTGACAGAGGAGAGAACAGACGTGTAAAAAACAAGGCAACAAAAGTTGTTTGGGTACTAATTCTTTCCTAAGAGTATTAATAGATCCCCTTACTCACTCCCCAAGGCACTGGTGTGCAGTGGTGACTGCTGAGGCTACGTTTGAAGGGGAATAACCCCAAATAATACTGCAGAGTTTTGCTCTGCAAACACTGCTTCTGACACAGACTCCCACCACTCAACTCTTTCAGCTCTGCAGCATCCCTGTCCCCTAAGCACTTCTCAGGACCAGACCCTTCCATTTACTGTATTTATGGAAAGTTTAAAGCATGAGCCCAAGTGCTTGCTGTTCCTCCACACATCTGCTCCCACTTAACGGAGAAAAGGTTTCTGCTTGTTTAGCACTTGTAGCTCTCACAGCTCCACATGGAGTGGGAAGGTATTGATGGACATGACCCAACCAAAGCAAAACCCAGTGAAGGTTCCCTTGAAGGATTTTGCATAATATTCACTGGAACCAACTAGAAAGGGAACTGAGGTACAAAAAGGAGAAATACCGAAAGTCTTGATATGGCCAGGACTGGTGTCAAAGTCTTCTGCATCCTAGACAGTGCCAAGTTCATCAAACTGCCTTTCATGATATTCATATTGCTCAGCCAAATTATATTTTATTATTTGATATGTATCCAAATGGTTTGAAATCTGAGAGTGAAATCTTACTTGTGATGTATTCCAGACACTGGACAAGAAAAATCCATGAGGCTGCTCTAAAGGATTCAGAAACTGATGACCAGTATTATTTATAAAGGTGTGAGATGGATAGAGTTGATGGAGCTTAGAAGGACCTCTAGTCATAAATTCCAACTAAATATTCTCAGAATTATAGTTGAAATCACATTTTCAGACATGTTACCCATTAACATCTGAATAGGAGCTGCCTCTGATGGCTGAGTTTTACTAGACAACAACATGATGGACCATTTGGGACATGTTATGATGGATGGTTTCAACAGCAAAGAAGGACACGTAGTTCGTTTTCCAGCTGGACCAACCCTCATTCACACATGGCCCTACATCAGATAATAGGTTGACTGCTCCAGAAATAAACCCAGCACGGGTAGCTTGTCTACTGCAAAAAAGCCTGTTAATCATTCACATGCTGCCCTTTCATTAAAGCTTTGACAAATTGTCTGTCTTCACCAGTGTGAGTGGAGGGGTGTTTTAATGAGTGTGGATCAAAACAAAGTGGAATACATTTGGAGGGAAGGCAGTGGAAACCCAGGGAAGCAGAATGCAGTCAGGCAATGAGCGAGCTGGTGGTGTGCATGGCCACAGGGCTCACCACAGGCAGGATTTCACATGTTCTGCTCTCTAGGAAATATTTTCAAAAGAAGACCTGACTGCTGGTAAGGTCTTCATCCTCTCCAGCATGTGTGGAAACTCCGAGATTCCATGAATCTATGACTGGTCTTCTGCAGGTCCCTGGCTCACAGAGATCAGTGTTTGGGCTGTGTCAGATGAGCCAGCAGTTGTCCAGCCAGACTGAATCATGTGTTTGTCCACCTCTAACTGACCCAACTACTGTCCAACCAGTCTGACCACAAGAAGAACTTCACTGGAATCAAACATGTGATCGCTTCTGTCCTCCCCACCCCATTTATTGCACAAAGGCTAAGTGTTAAATACTGAAATACGAAATTAAAGATTCTTTTCTGTAGGCTTCCTCTGTGCAATAGCACAGGGCAAGTATGTCACTTGTGCCCCTTGACTGTCCCTATAGCTGCATTGTGTTGGTTACAGAGATAAACAACAGGAGACATCTTCCAGGGTCAGAATGCAGCGCCCACGTGACAGACTCTTTGACTCCAACACAGGCTTATTTTTGTCTTCACAAAGATGGATTTCAAGATTATTTCAAAACTGATGGAGAAAATAGTGTCAGGCACAAGAAAATGGCTTAGGGGAACACATAATTCTTTCCCTGATGCCCACTCAAGAAACACCTGGCACTAAAAACACTGCGTGCTCCACTGGCACTGGCAAGGAGGATGGATGAATTCCTGGGTTCTCACCCAGGCTCAGCTCTACATGGCCTGGGATTCCCTTATTACAACAATATATATTGATATAGCAGCTCTTAGGCTCTTGCAGTTGCAATATTCAGCTGAGCAATTCTCCTGCTGATTGATTTTAACTCTCTGTAGACATGCTCAGAATTTTGGGTAAAAATGCTGTTGCTGGGACAATGTGCTTTGCTGAAATTCCTGTGGAATTTTCCTGACTCCCAGACTGCAGGGCATTTTGTACTCAAGGGTACAAAATTTTTCTTTCAAATTGCAATAAAATCTCAGATTCAAAGCAAAGCACAATGGGAAAAAATTTAAAATATAGAAAACGTGCAGAAGAGAAAAAAGAATCACGATGTTCAAGTTATAACTGAAGCAGTTGGTGTGGCTGTAGTAGAATGATATTGATGGTGAAAAAACAAAGGGAATGCCAAAGTCTAGAAAGCTGTTTCACTCAACCCCTTGAAAAAGCAGATAGCAGAAGTCAGTTGCAAAATCAGATCATTGCAGAAGAACTTCTTCAAACAAATAAAAGCTCTGAATCTATCCCATTGGATCTCTTCTAGCTCTTGTTTCAATGTTCCTTACCCCAAGTGACCTTTTTTGTGGAAATAGCCACTCATATAGAGTAAACAGGAAAGAATTTCTCTGGGTTCCCCAGGGATTTTTCCCAAAACCTCTGTGCATGTGCATTACAAAAGGGAAAGGTGCACACAGAGATGAGATCATGTGTGACAATGAGAAGCTCTAACCTGGTTAATTCTTTAATGAAGTAAGTCCAAACAGTTTCTTTATTAAATCATTATTTCCATCTTTTCTAATTTCTGAGAGTGTATTACTTTGGCCTTTGTAAGCATGAGACCTCTTCTATTTAAAGCAGAGCATCCATCTGACAACACACCAGGGTATTTGTGCAGAACAGGATGTTCTTCTACACCCACATTTTCTCCTCACTTCCTTCCTAGTTTTCTTTGACCATTTGGGAATAAGATACCAGAAAAGAGCTCAAAAGGGGAGATGATTGTAGCATTTTCGCCAAAATGAGATTTCAGCAAAATATGCTGGTTTTCAAAAGCGGAAGTGTTATCTGGGGACACACTGGGTCCCAGAATTGTTTTCTTAGGGGGTTCCAGGGATGAAGGTGGTTGGTGATGGTAGGAAAGAGCAGCCCTGCAAGCACTAGCTTACAAGGACAGGTGTGTAAAAACAAAATGAAATGTTTACTAAGGCCAAAAGTTGACAAGGAAGGGTTAACGAGCTGATCTGAGTTTAATCAGTCCCAGGATGTTATGTTTGAGCCAGCCCAGCTTGCAAAGACAGGAGCTGAAGAGTCTCCAGGGAGGATGGGAAGGCTATTTGTCCATGAGGCAAAAAACATTCCTGGGTCCTGGAGTCCACTAGGAAAGGCAACCTGTCTCTTCCACTGCTCTAGGCAAGGGACCAAGGCTCCAGTTGTGAACCTGTGTGACAAATAAGGGAAAAAGTCCATTTGGGACAGTGCTTTTGTCATCCCACAGGTTCAAGTGGGGTGGACTCCAATTCAGCTGTGACAAGTTGGGCTGTTTTTCTACACAACTAGTAGAGAACTTTTATGAACTTTTTTGCTTGAAGTAATCAAAGTGAGGATTTGAAGATGAATCTTTTTGATCTCCTCCACAGGTTTTTCGAGGCTTTCTCCTCTCAACAAAGACTTGTTCTCTTTGGGGAAGGTGAAGAGGGACATCCCATACTCTAGGTAAACTTGGATGACATCAGCTTCCAATACCTTTCTTCCACCTCCAGTTTCTCTTTCCACACAAAAACCTGGACACTGATCAACCTGACACTTCCAGGTTGGATTGTGGTAATTCATTGAATCTGGAGCTGAGTGTGAAGCCTATCAGGTTCCAGCTGGCCCAGGCACAGCCATCTGCCCTCACCTTGTTTCATGGTTCTGTAAATCAGCCCCATCCTGCAATAGTTTTCAATGTCACCTGAAGGCCTTGGTGATAATTTTTCAATGAATTAATTAAACTAGTGCTGCAGCAAAGGCTGGACATCAGCCTATAGCTCCACGTCAAATCTCTGACCCAGGATGAAATGCAACAGCCTCATCTGATGAAGGCATCCAGCTGTGATACATCTCCAGAGATGGAATCTTGCAAACCTTGAGTTCATGCAGTCAAGGCAATGAACAGGGAGATGACTTTGAGTTTTCTCCAGGGATCTGAGTGAGGACACACACTGCTCTACCATTAACAGGCAGCCTGTGAAAGAGGGAGAGCAGTGAGGGAGCACGGTTTCTGGGTGGCACTGGTGTTCAGGCTAGTGAGAACAAGGGCCTGCTGAAAGATATGATGAGACTAAGTAAATGAGCAATAAAACAGCTAATTAAATTTAATGTAGCCAAATGTGAAGTAATGTTCATGGCAGGAAAAATGTTCTGAACTTCGCATATAAGATTATGGGCTCTGGGCTCACTCAGGAGTAAGATATTTGAATTATAATAATTCTGTGAAACATCAATTCATTGCTCAGTAGTGGTGGAATAAGCAAATAAAATATTAACATTTACCAAGGGGCAAGTAAAAGAAAATATTAATATGCCACTGAATCAAACCAGGGTTCACTTACATCTTGAATACTGTCTTTTGATCCTTTTATCTCCACAAAAGACATAAAGATGAGGAGCAGGATTCAAGGAAAGGCAATAAAGACAATTAAATGTATGAAAAATGGCTTTTATAAAGAAATGACTGAGTAAGCAAAATAGAGTCTTTGGTCCAGAGGGAAGAAATATGGAGAAAGAGACCTACAGAATGATGGTGAGTGACTTGGAAAGAGTAAATCATTCCTTTCTTTCAAGGACATCTCCCCATCCTAAACTGTGAGGCACAAGCCTGCAGGTACACAGTGCACTGCCAGGCAAGGGTACAACACATCTGGGGCTGCTCAATGGGCCAGCTGAGATCCCATGTGAGATCAATCCTCTCACTGGCAATGGGACCGAGGAGCCACTGCTTCCATCTGAGGAGTTTGCCAGGCTGGGGCTGGCCCGTGCTGCCAGATGAAGAATGAGCGTAGGAGTCCATTCCTGACCTCTTGCCCGCAGTGGGATTGACATAGCTCCATAAGGGAGAAAAAATGCTGCTTCCACACGACAACAAGATAAACGTTTTTATAAGGAAGTCTCCGTATGGGAGATGCCAGCAGCTCTGAGGTATTGCAGGGAAGAAAAGCAATGACCAGAATCCTGCTGCCCTGGCAGGTTTAGCACCAAGGCTTGCCCCAACCCTTTTACAGCCTTTAACTGTAACATTCCTGCTTGCTTTATGAAGTGAGCTTAGCGTCAGCAAAATGGAGTCTCAGATCATCCTGCCTCTGAGGAGTCCCAGGTGCTGCAGAGCATTCAGCTTTCACTCAGCTTTTTAAAAAATGTGTCTAAACATCTCATCTTCTTCCTGGGCATAGCTGTTGCTGGCTGACTTTTTTCACTGTCCCCATTGCATTGCTTCTCATGGGTGGTCCCTCTTTCCTTGATGGCCTCCCACCACTCTCTGTAACTAAGACATTGTTGTATTTTCATGATTTAACTGAGTGTCCTAAAAGACACCCTTTGGCTAAAGGCATTTGTCTGCTGTCCCTCTCACATGAGCTTTCATTTAAATGCCACTCTGGGCAAGGGAAGGGAAACCTCAAGTTTTCTTTCTTCCAGACTTCCCCCAAGGCCAAACAAGCCACCCAAGGATGAAGGAGCAGTTTTGGCACAAATAAGCTGGGTGGGTGTTGCTTAGATGGGTTTTGTCTCTTTCAAGTGTAAAGAGGGGACTGTGGTCATGGAGAACACAGAGGAATCAGAGTCTCCTAGTCTGGCTATGCATGCCCAATCTGCCTGGCTTGGCAGCAACCTGCATCACAATCCATCTGCCCAAATCACAGCAATCGAAATGCACCTTTTAAGTGCTGTTGATAAACCCTCCCCTTTTCTAATCTCACTTCCCACAATTCAATGTCCCACTGACTTCTTCCCTTGCTTTCCTCAATCATCATCCATTTGTCTCTGGGGTCTCCCAGTCTCAAGGTGACCTGCTGGGCAGGGCTACTGCAGTGACACCATTTCCCTGGGAGATGGCTGAGCCATGAACACTCTCGGAGATGTCCAGATGCCACTGAGCCACATGAGCCTATTATTTAGCTCTCTGTGAGGGATCCAACTTCAGCTTCCCTCCTTGATGTAGCAAATCAGCTGCATTATTAAAATGACTAAAAATAGACTGAGCTTGCCTGAGACTGCATCTATAATGGATCAATTGCTTTTTATACATTTTTTGGCTCCCTACAGTGCTGCTTTGTCATGTTCCTTTCACTTGGTGGGTGAGATCTTGAAATAATAGGCACATTCAGGGGATATAAATATAGCTGTTTATTGCCTTAAACTGGGTCTACTAACAAATTACAGTCCCAGCTTCAGGTATTTGAAAATTAAATCTTCCTCTCTGTCCCTTCCCTTTTAGACCAGCGTCAAACACTGGACTTAGCATCTTGGTAGATGCTTTATCTTACTTTATCTTAAGCTATAGGCACTAGCTCTGCTGCACAAAATTCAAACCCTCATAGGCTGTTGATTTAAGAAGCCCTTGATGCTAGTCTGGATTTGATTCCAGTAAGAAATAATGTGGAGTTACCATTGAAAGGCTGCAGCACAGTGAAATAAAAATAAATGCACTGCATTGTGTAGCTTAACGGGGTGCTAATTTCTTGGGAGCACATAAATAGGAGGCACAGAGCACATCTGTTTGCTGGCGTTGGGTTGGGAAAGTGCAGGGGAAATTTGGAGCTCTGTCACAGGGACAGGCTGAACTTTGTTCCCATGTCTCACAGAACTGCACAAAGTCTCCTCTGTAGAATTGCCAGTTAATTAAAAATGATATTTACGGTACCCTGGAGATGCACGCTCATAATTCTGCTTTTAGCATTTCTGCAAAGTCTGGCACAGAAAGAGAGCTGGGGCCCCGGCGATGCAAACAGCCTTGCCCACCCCCGTGCTACCCCTGTGGCTGCAGTCCTCACTGAGGCTCTGTGGGCTGCCAAGGCCATTTCCATCACACTGTGTTTGCTGACGGGTTTTATCAGCCACGTCTGCTGCAGTGACCGTGGGACACCCCTCCACCTCATGCTGAGGTTTCCGGGTATGCTGGAAGCAGAAGTGAATTAACCTGCCTGTGGCAGGTATGATGCTCTCAGCTCTCAAATGCCACTCACAGTGAGATACACAGAGGCACAGAGGAACCTCGTGCATCCAGAAGTACCAAAATAACAACCTGTGCTCAAACCACGGTTCTCCCATCCCCTTGCCTCTTTCCTCCTCTAGCTCACATCCACACTGCTCACAGAAATTATCCTCAGGCCCTTCCAGGGTATTCCCCTGGCATTCTTTGTACAGCCAAGCATTTAGAAACACTTGCAGTGTTTCCTGCTATGTGATACACGGGTTTTTGGAACTTGATATCTCAAGGAGAAGCAACATCCTGAAACTGAAACACACACAGGATAAAATAATGCTGTAGAGGTGATGGAGGACAGAAGGAGCAGGAAGATCTTCAGAGATTTTAACCCCCCTGTAAAAGCAACTGCTTTGCAGAGAGTCAGCAAGAAAGATTTCTCTAGAGGCAGATTGGAGTGGAACCCTGCACCTCTGCTGACCACAGATGGGGATTAGAGAGGATGTTTTTTCAACCTGCACCCAGCTGACCACTCTCAGCAACCCCTGGGACCTCTTCTTGCTCTTCTAGCCTGAATTTGAAGAGATTTAATGTAGTGAAGCAACCTCTCATTTCACCTGGACAGATGATGTTCCAGAGGACTTCATCCCACAGAGAAGTCCTCACCTCCCGATCTCATGCTATCCCTCTCCCTTCCCCACCTTCAAAACTTTCAAAGCTTTGTAAAACTCCTACAGAAATCCATAATTAAGCTTTACCCCACCATCCCAACCCTCCACATCCCCTGACACCCACCTCCACCCTGGTGCCAGCAGCAGCTCACCTTTGGCAGGGGAGTGCAGACCCTGAGCTCGGCTGGCACCCGCGGCGGGGGTCTGCAGAGCCGCGGAAGCTTGTGCCTCATCCTTGCATATTTTTTCATATCCTTGTTTTGGTAAAGATAAAGCTCCTCTTACGGTGTGTATCCAGTTGCTGGCAGTGTGTACTGACAGCTGTTAATTTGTCCTAAAGGCCGGACACTGCGAGTGTGCTGCAGCGAGTTGTTACAAGCTTGCTAAAAACCAAGTTTCTATAGTTGAATATTTAGCTGTTATTATGTGCATAAAGGTTCTATCCTGATACCACTGAAAACAATAATAAAAATCTCATTAACATTTCATTACCAAGCCCTTCCCTCTGTTCTTTTTTACACATTGCCAGTCAGTTCAAAAAGGATGGCGTCTGCTGATGGAAAAAAAAGATGATGAAAGCTAGAGAAACTCCTTGACACACTCCTTTTGGCTTTATGTATTTTTCTTTGAATTAGGATGCCAAACCAGGAGAATGACACTGCAGACTTCTGAGGAATTAAAAAAACATAAATAAAACCCCAGAATATTTTTTTTTGAAAAAAAAAAAAAAAAAATTAAAAAAAAAATCCTCCAACTATGGAACCCAAAAAATAAAATGCTGTTTTGGCTGTTTCTCATGGCTTCCTAGCTTTTTTTAATACTTCATTCTACGTTAATGCTCCTCCCCAGGACAATGAAATGTAAAAATCTTTTTTATAAGTGAGTCTGGTGAGGCCGGATAATCTCTTGGTCAAAGGAGTTGAGGCTTTGGGAAGGGTCCAGGGAGTGTGAGAATCTCAAAGGGATACCATTCTCCATGACCTGACATCCAGTTCCCCCCAAATTCATTTCACCCTCAGTGATCTCCCTGCAGAGGGGATATCTTGGTTTATGTGGGCCTCACCTGGATAAAAGCCAGAGGACATCTTCCCATCATCACAAACCCCACCAACATTCAGCTGCAAGTAAGGCTAGAAACCATGGCAGAAAACACCAATGCACCAATTGCCAATGCTTCCACACAACCAAAAGATTTCCTGGATGGTTCCGGGGAGCACACCAGGTAAGGGTGAAACACCTGACAATATGACTGGGGGAAATGATTTTCCAATCCCAAATCTGGAGTGTGGGTCACCTCTGAAGGTGCAATGATCTCACACGAATTGGGCATTGGGGGGACTGCAGCACCTCAATCAGTGCCATTGATGTCTTACATCCTCTCCCTACCCCAGCATGACCCCAAAGTGGGCTGACCCCCAGGGCCAAGTGACTGACCAAAGAGAATTGGAATTCTCAATTGGAACCATTGGAGTTCTCCCTCAATGTCCCAGAAATTAAAGCCTGGCTTAGCATGACATAAAAATAGCTTGAAGAGGCCACGCTCTCATCTTTCACAGTGCTTTGCCTCAGCCATGGAACAGAGATGACAAATCTGTCACTGATTACACTCCATTACATTCTTGCAAGATTTCCCTTGCTGCCTGCAGAGTAGAGGTCTTCGCTCTGGTTTTTAAAGGATTTTAGGTAAAACAGCTCTGACAGCAGCAGCCTGGTGCTCTGGGGTCTGATGCATTCATAGCTCTGCGCTTTGGATGTACAAAGGTGTAGGAGATGGAGAAATCACTATTTTTCTGAATCATAAGGACATTTATCAGGAACATATCTGTTAAAAGTATATGGTACCTGCTCCCTGCACTCCTTAGCAGGAACCTTACTGCCAAAATGAGCTCTGGTACATACAAGAGTGTGGCCCAGATGCTGTGGATCAGTGGGTGCCTGGCTGAGGCAGGGATGTGGTGTTGGGAGAGCAGAGCAGAGTTGTACCCAGAGACACCAAAACAGTCCCAGGAAACCAAGGGGACTGCAATGGCTGCATGCATGGATGGACTTGCAGTAGTAACACAAGTCAACTCCCACCTCTGGAGAGCATCTGTGAAGCAGGACTGTCTGAAAACACCCTACAGGCAGTGCTGGAAAGAAAAAACAGTTGCAGAGAATTCATTGCTTATGGTATGGGAGCTAACAATCCTTAATAAACTTGCTTTCTGTGAAGGAAAAAGACAAAAAGCTCCTGTCTACAACTTCTTCCTCCTGGCTCCCTATTTCAAACAGACTTTTGGAGCTCAGCAGGTTGCATGTCACATGTTTCTCTGCAGCTTTCTGCCTGCCTTTCCCCCGTTTCCCACGTGAAGCAGCACTCAGCCATCCCTGAAGGCTCCTGCTGAGCCTTTCTGCCCCAAATCCCTGTGCCCAGAGCCCAGCTGCTCACTTTGCCTCTTTCTCTCTCAAAGTCAGCCAGTGCCTGAGAAAAGCTTGTGCTCTCCTCAGTGAGTTCAAGAGGGGACAAACAGAAAATGCTTCCAGGGATGCTGGAGATAAAGCTAATGGTCGCTGCGGGGAGTGACAGGTTTGCTCTTGTGGGATGCTCTGACAGATCCATCAGGAGGCACTTAGCCATAAAACCCCGAGATCTCTGCAAGGGAACCCCTGTCCTTCCTCTGTGTTTATGCTGCTCTGAATTGCCTAGTTAATGCAAGAGCTAAAAAAAAAGGGAAGCTAATGGCCCTCTTTAGAGGAGTTTAGGCACTTAGTGGGAAGCAGGAAGCCAGGGCCTGTATAATTAAATTGCTAATCTCTCACCAGATCTGGCAGGCTACATACTCTTGTTAAAAACAGGTTTAAGCCCCTCAGCAATTTTTCTTTCAACTCTGGGTACAAGCCAGGTCCTTAATTCCTTCAGCCCTGAAATGCTTCTATCCCTGCCCTTCATTAGAGCACTGTGGTCTAGCAAAGCCCAGACATCAGACAGTTTCAAGATGACCCTCTTCCTCCTTAAAAAAAAATATTATTAATAAAGTGAAGGTGGCTATGTTCTCTGCTGAGGCACAGGGCCTCCTGAGGCTTCTCTTTCAGCAATGTTCATTCACATTATTTTTCTCTTTCCTCTTTCCATATCTAAGTCACATTAGGGACCCCATTGACCCCAGAAGTGCATTGCCTGGGTGTGAGGTGTCACACAAACATCCACAGAAGGGTTTTCTGGCTGTGTCTATACCTTTGCACGCTTTATAAACCATAAAATAAGTACTGAGACCCAAATGTCATGCTGGCCTAGTCTAGAAATGGAGAAGATTTGGGGGGCACTGGGACAATGTTGGAGCTGTAACATCTTCCTCACTGATACGTCCCTTCTCCTCCAGCAATCATATCTAACAAGCAGACAGACAGCTCTGGCAGACTACTTTTGCATTGCTGAGGAAAGCAGAGAGGTGCAGAGGTATCAGATGGGATGTTTGGTTCATTCATCATCTTCAGGAAAGCCACAAAAACAAAAAGGAAGTATCCCCATTCTTTTCACCATCCTGGCCATGTACTTCAGTGTTTATAATTCCCTACATCATTTTCTCACCTGCCTGGAGGTCAGGGGGGAGAAGGTGTCCTGAGGAGCACTGTGTCACTCACAGCCACTCCTCAGCTCAGGTCCCTTGAGAGCAGCTTGGCTCTGATGAGCCTGTGCTTTATTAGCTGAAAGCAAGGGGCAGCAGCATGAGTGGGCACAGATCTAGGAGGGAAGAGCATCTTGGGAATCAGTCACTGTCCATGGGGGATGTTCCCAACAGTTGTACAGGGCATGTGTCTGCTGACACTGATGGGTATGGCAGGGGGAAAGTGCTCTGATCAAAGGGCTTGGAGAGGGGAAGATTGGTGGCATGGGGTGGTGAGAGACCTCTAAAGATTAAAAAGCACACAGCACAGAGATGTCACATGTGCTAAAAAGCAACAGGAAAACACTCAAAGAAGCAGCCTAATGGCTGTGACTGCATGCCTGGGGATCCCTGCTGCTCCAGGATTTTATGGCAAAAGCCTGCCACACCACTTGAGCAATCAGCTGAAGTGTGTGAAAATACCACTTAACATCTGTGGAGGATAGTTGGGGTCATGGTCAAACTGCTTCCCCTTTCTGGAAGGTGCATGAGACCCTCCAAGGATAGAATTTGGGCTGGATTTCACCAGCACATCTTCTGAACTGATCCTGGTCCTGGGTGGTGGAAAGTTCAAGGAGCACTTAACCCCAAGGGAAGAAGATCTGTTTGTTCTTTAAAACATCTTTATGGTGTTTGCAGACATTAAAATGTATGTTCCACTTCATTTCAAAACGATGTCTTGGTGTGCTCCAACTCAAGAACTAAGGACATGCAAATTTTATTTATGCCACTGCAGCAGTCACCTGTCACTGGTTAAACCACTGAATGTTTCAGCTTTTCCCTCAAGAAAACAGATGCACTGCGAGAGCACAAGTTTTCGTGGCTTAACAGATTACTAGTCGTGAGCCTGAAGATGTTTTTATGCTTCCAGCACATTATAATATAAAGCATATTAATTTAAACTAACAGTAATAAGTAGCTAATCTATGATAATTCAGTCACTTGCATGCATCTGCATACCCTTGGTTTATGTGATCACACTCACTTGGCTGAGGGAATGGAGAGACATTCACACACAAGGAACACTTCCCATTGTAGATCACCTATAAAAATCTTTTTATGATTTTTTAAAAATACATCTATTCAACAAAAAGAAGGTTCATAATTTTAGGACAACTGGCCTATTTTGACAAACTTTGAAATTGTGTTTATTTCTACGACCAACACAGAATATTTTTTTCCTAAAACAAGAGAGAAATCAGTGCTCAGCAAATAGAGGACAGCAACAGAAATCTTAAGTATGGCTCCCCCCCTTCCCTGGGACAGTCTGCCACTTGCTTCTCACCTATTGTAATTCATATTTTTTTCTTTTTCTGTCCCCCTTTTCCATGTGGTTTCTCCCCAGTATGCAAAAAGTTTTGGTTTTCCTTCTAGTGTGAAAAATGAAAAGGAATGGGGAAAAGCAGTTTGCAGGATTGCTGAAGAAAGCCTTTCTCAACCAGTTGTAAAAATCCTTCACCTTCTGAGAAGAGCATCTGAGCACAGCTGAATGAGAAGCACACCCAGACTCTTGATGTGGTTGACAACACTTAGTTTTTTTCACTCCCTCATTTACATTTGGACTGATCATAATAAATGTGGAGAATCTACATCTCTTTAGGACTTCTCTGGGGGCTGGGACTAAGCACATCATGGACTGAGGTCTGAATGTATTGCAGTAGCTCCTGGTCCATGAACATTTTAAGAAAAAAACACCAAGATCTGGGGCTTCTCCTTAAAGATTTGTAGACTTTTTTGTGGTCTGTGAATCTGAAATGCTGAGAAGCAGCATTTGTGTGTCGAGAAATAAATGTGTATCCTAGAGACAGTATATTTGAACAGGCCTATTATTACTCTTGCCTCATTCATTTCCTCCATAGAGGCAGATGAGCAAAGCTCTTCCCATCCCATCCCATTCCCTGTGCAGTTCTGGCACTGGGCACAGTCCAAAGCCTGCTGTGTGCCATATCAAAGGTATCTGTACTTCAGTTTTGGGCCAGGGGAATGTATCCTCACTGATGTAGCAACCCACACTAAGCTTTAATCAGAGGCTCCCTGTACAGGAAGGAAGCAATTTCTTATGCAGTGGGATTCAATGGATAAGGAGTGTTCAGGTTGGGAAAGATGACAGAGGGGAGATATGATCAAAGTGTATAAAATCATGAAGGGGAAAGAGATGGTGTATAGAGAAGGATTATTTATTTTTTTAAAGTTATTTTTTACAATTACACCAGGCCTAAGAACTGTGCACTGACATGATGAGGCTGCAGATTTAGAATAAGAGAAATGTCTTATTTGAATAGCTTGGGGTAAAAGTAGAGAAAGTATCCCACAGAAAATTCCATAAAGGGTTGTTAAACCTGGTGCAGTCAGGCAGTGGCTACAGTGGTGACTCCTGGGCAGTGTGAGGATGTGCTGTGGAAGCACCTCTCCAACCTTTCCTTATTTTACACTTCTCCTAAATGTTTGTGGTGGCTGCTGTTTGCTTTGGGGCAGATGGACCTTGCTTTGACCTAGCAAATGTGATGTTATTTCACAGGTCTTGTTCTCTCACAGGGAGAGTCCTCCCAGGTGTGATTCAGTGCAGGATTGTGCTGCAGCTTTGCCTTCCCTCCCTCCCACACCCTGCCTGGACTGCAGAGCAGCACAGGGACATCACAGTCTGTTCAAGCACGTGTGTTTAACACCTGAAGTTGCTTAGTTTAAATGTCCCCCTTTCTGGGTATGATTTGCAAAAGCAATAGCAAGTGAGGTGTCAAAACCCCATGGCTTTTAAGAGGGTTTAGGTGTGCCTAATCTGCTTAGATGTTTTTAATAATCTCTGCAGGCATCACCATGAAACCTCTGTGAAAATCAGGTCTAGATTGATTTTTTCCCTTTTATCTTCTGACGTTCAGATAATACTTGAAAAATGCCTTGTGACCCAAAGATAGAAGCTATAGTTTCTCCACAATTTGCAATCATTATTAATGAGGCTTTTCAAGTGTTAGATTGCCTGGAAAAGACATATTTTATCTGTTTTCAAGAAGTATTTCAGCAAGTTTTTTTCCCACAGGTTACAGACAGTGAACACACTTGGTGCAGCAAGACCCACTGGTGCTGCCTCCATCCATCTCTGACCTTTCAGGCTGTTTCTTATGCCTCTCACCTGCCCTACCTTGCACAAGCAGAGAAAGGGGAAGCTTTCAAGCTTGGCTGGGCAGATTGCATGTAACCATCCCATGCTCCAAACAGAACCAAAGTGCTGGAGACATAAATCAGGTCTCTAACATGAGGCCGCTGGAGAAGAACTCTTATTTTATGTACTCGACCTGTATGAAGGGTTCATTTCATCATGACCCTGCTGTAATTCACTTTATCAGCTGTAAAGACAAGCTCACCAGCTGCACATTATGTTCACACTCCACAGCCATTGGAAAAAGCAAGCAAAGCCCCAGAGCAGGCCTGTGGGAACAGACTAAAAAAGTCCCTCTTAAATAATTCGCTTTCCCTGTTATAAAACAGAAAGGATTTATGTGGGATGGCTATAAAATAAAACAGAAGTAAAGAAATAAAATGGTTTTCAAAGTAAAGAAATAGAAGCGAGCTGAAATCTAAGATGGAGTGTTTTTTTCATGCTTTAAATTTTTCATGTTGAAATGCTAAAATGGATCTTCTCTGGTTTGTCAAGAAAAATGGGGTTCCCTTTTTATAGGGCAGAAAATATTACCTGAATTCCGCCAAAGTCTGTGAATAGTTACATTCAGCCTAAACAGCATTTATTAGCAAATAAACAATCCACCTGAAAAATATTATCTAGTTCTACTGCAAGTATTCTTCCCATTGCTTAAAAATACCTATTTACAGACAAAGCTGTTGTTGAGTGTAGATTTAAGCTGTTGTGCTCATTGTCTGGCACAGTATCTCCTTGGGAAAGCAAACCAATTAAGCTATTCCATTTTGCAGCCTGTTTGTGCAGTTACTATGTCGAATAAGGGACCACAGTCTTACAGTATTTGACAGGTATGACTGCAGTTCTTGTAAGCAAATACCCTGTTCTCAGTAGCTTTGAGGTATGAAATGGTCACAAAACAGCTTAGGAAGGCAGGAACAGCTGAGATCAATGGAGCATCCTATATGCAGGTCTCTCCCCCCAAAAAACATGCCAGACAGTAAAATAAAAACATTGTTCCTAACCCGTCT
Organism: Certhia americana; assembly: GCA_018697195.1. Taxonomy (NCBI): domain Eukaryota; kingdom Metazoa; phylum Chordata; class Aves; order Passeriformes; family Certhiidae; genus Certhia; species Certhia americana. The sequence goes on from CM031879.1 coordinate 5,308,105, forward strand.
TAGTAAGAGGTAGCTTCTGGGCTGAAGCATGGGGAACTATGTCCTTTTCAAAATTGTCATTGTACAGCAGATAAAAAAAAAAAAAAAGGAAAAAAGAGAAATGGAGATAAGAGAAAAAGCATTGAAAGATGCAGCTTGAACAGGGAAGACATACTTTTCATTAATTTGAGTATCTTCTAGAAGTCCTTACTTTGGCATTTGATGTTTTCAGTCTTTTTGTGGAAAAGGTAGAGCACAGATAAAATGAGTCACACCTGCCCTGCCAAGGCGTCTCAGCCTTCTGTTGCAGGAAGCAAGAAACCTGTGCAATGTGTTCTTTGGACTGAGGCTGGTGGAAGCAGGGCTGGAGGGGCACTTTTCACTGTGACGATGACTGAGCACTGGCACAGGTTGTCCAGAGAAGTTGTGGAGTCCCCATCCTTGGAGATGTTCAAAGGCCGTATGGACATGGCAACCTGCTGTATGTAGGTGACCCTGCTTTGGTCAGGTGGTTGGCTGGGATGATTTCCAAAGGCCTTTTCCAATCTCAAATGATTTTGTGATGTAAGCAGGTGTCCTGACTCATTCTGGTGGTATGCTCTGTGACCCTGCTACCTCCAGAACCATTCCTGGGCAGCATGTGCAGGTCCTGTAACAAATCCCTGCTCACAGAGCTGCTCTTACCCTCACAGGGCTGACACCTTTCCTTTCACAGCTAACAGGCTCAATCTATCTATTTATTTTATATTTATTATGCCAAGCAGGCAAAAATTCACTGGCCAGTTTTACTGAGTCACTGCTTTTCCTCTTCCCAGCTAGGCAGGTGGGCCAGGTTCACCCAGGTTCACAGCTGCCTTGGGCCACTGGGTGACCAAAATTTGCCTTACCTGCATCTCTTGGCTGCTACTAACTCAGATAGGACAAGGCCTGGAGATCTGCATCCAGCTCTAGGGCTCACAACATAAAAAAGGATGTGGATGTGTTAGAGTGGGTCCAGAGGAGTGCAACAAAGGAAGTGGGACACCTCTCCTATGGGGAAAGGCTGAGAGAGTTGGGGCTGTTCAGCTTGTAGAAGAAAAGGCTCCAGGGAGACCTTATTGTGGTTTCTCAGTAGAAAAAAGGGGCTTGTAAGAAAGATGTGGACAAACCTTTTAGCAGGGCCTGTTGAGATAGGACAAGACATGATGGTTTTAAACTAAAAGAGGGTTGATTTAGATTAGACATAAAAAAGAAGTTTTTTACAATGAGGGGGTTTATAACTGGCATGGGATTCCCAGAGTGGTGGTGGATGTCTCATCTCTGGAAACATTCACAGTCTGCTTGGACAGGGCTCTGAACAATCTGATCCAAAGGAAAATGTCCCTGCTTGTTGGAGGGGGGTTAAACTAGATGAGGTTTACAGATCCCTTCCAACTCAAACCACTCTATGATTCTATGAGCTAAACAACAGAAACTTCTGATTTTTTTTATCAGTCTACTACATGTCACGGCCATTTTGCAGCCATCAGCTTGAGGATCAGGTTAAAATGTCAGGTACAAGAGCATAGCTTTGTAAATATTACATTTGCATATAAATTATTAGGTTAGTTCTGGTGGGGAAAGGGCTGCTGGACAGTCTGAATCCTGGGTTCTCAAGACCTGGTCCAGCCCTGCCTGTACTGGGTCTTGGGGGAAATACTACTATTTATAACCTGAAAATTATTTATAGAGCTCACCTTTTCTCATCTGTCTGAGATCCACAACATGCCTCCTGTGGCTCTGAAGCCATGTGAGGTTTCCAGTGATGGAAAACCCCACACAGGCATGGTGGGGCTACAGCCAGACCCAAGAGTGTGAGGTGGCACTGGCTGCTACTTGCAAAAGCCATTTCTCTCCAAACTGGCAATTTAACAACACCATGGCCTTGTGTTTGTCAGGTGCAGGAGCAATACACAGAAAGAATAGTCTTTGAAGTGCCTCAGCAGCTGCAACAGATCCCTGCTAAATTAAAGAAAAATGCTTAAAACTCCTGTGTGCTGCTCAAATGCACACACAGCAACGAATATCACAGAGCTGAAACTGCCCCCACTGGTTCCATGTGTTCATTGAAAAGCCTTGGGAGGCACAAGCCACACTTTACAGTAGCAGCACAAAGAAACTCTTCTCTGGAAGCAAAGTTTTCTTTACTGTGTGAAGGAAACAAAGCTGATAAATCATTCATTTGAAGGTCTTTCCCTACTGAGAAATGGGATAACTCTGCTGCAGTTTGCTAAATGCTCGGCCCTCAGGTGGAGTGAATTCAAGTGTTTCACACAATTAAAGCAGTAGAAGAGTCAGAGAACCACCTCTTCCCCGTGCCCAGGTGGCATTAATTCATGCCTCATGTTGCTACATGGTTGAGTTTGTATTCTTAGAGAACGCCAGCTTTATTTTTCCTGTCTTGATAGGAATAGCAGGAAGGCTAATTAAACTTTGAACTGTTGCTCATACTCCTATAATGTAATACTCCTTTCCTTCCCTATAATGTGAGGTATTATTTCATATTTCAGCACAAGAGCTTTGGTCCCCTATAAGAAACTGCCCTACTCCTTTGCCTGTGTGCTCAGAGCATTTCATACAGAAAATGCAATTAATTTCCTTGCAAGAACACCCAAACAGTGTGATTAAAGCTAACCCAAAGCACAAAAAGATCCCTCGGTCCCTGTGAGAAATGTGCAACCCAGTGCAGCACTGCTGCACAAGAATTTAGGGAAACAGCACGACCTAGTGTTCCCTCTGCTTCTCACTGCTGCTCAAAGACTGATGGTTCCTGGCGATATCCTTACAAGTTCTACCCCTACCAAGCTCCCATGAACGCAGGGTTTCCTTCTGTAACTCCAGTTTCTTTTCTGCTCCTCACTGAGGTTTCTCCTCCTTTCAGAGGTTTATGCCCCTGCCTTTGGCGTATCTTGCATCTTTGTCTGAAGAGGAAGGGTCTGACACAATCCTGCGACTCAAGAAGCTGTTCAAAAGCAGCATGGGCTTGGGAAGGAGGCTGCTTCACAGCCACAATGCAAAGGATTTAGATAGATTTCCCTTTCCCTCTGTGAGCACTTATCAGGTTTCTGTGAACATCACGGAATGCAGGAGGTGCAGGGAACGTTGGCACTCTGTGTCCTCTCTGCATCTCAGTTTGTGCAGGCTGTGCCAATTGATATTACCAGTTCTGGCCTGAAACGTAGCACTAGGCATGTAGCTGCCCTGCATATAACACATATCCATAAAATGCCTTCTCAAGCAAGCCAGTTTAGCTTGACGTCTCTCCTACTAAAGCTCATCAGCTGCTACAGTGCTGGTGGTTATACATGTCTGTCATGGCAGGGTTACCCACACACTTCTGTGCTACCAGCATGACCCTTAAAGAAAGGCTCCACCACAGGTACCCAAACATGAACACTTGAGAGTCTGGATCTGTTCTGCTCTGCCATCACAAACACAGCCAGAAGAATTTTGGGTAGCTCAATCAGCAGCTTCTGATTACCATGTTTCAGACAGACCTTTTGACAGACATCTTCTTTTGACCAGCCCTGTTATTCATTCAAAGATCTGTCCTTCTAAGACACGCTATAAAAATCCACCACTATCTGTTGGAGGAGGTTTAGGACTGTGTGCTTTGAAAGAAAGGCACTGGAATTGCAAAGCAGCACTAGCCTGTGCAATGCTTCCCCGAGGAACTGTGTGTTTTCCTGACCTCGGGGTTGATTGCCTTGTCTCCTGGAGGCTGAGGATGCCTAAGAGATTTTTGTTGCAGCCAGTGTAATTGCAAATGCTAGTGCTATTCAGGTAAATGCAACACCAGAGGATATTCCTTCCACATACTTCTCAATAAAGAACCTCATCAGGCGCACCATTAACCAAAGTCAAATCTGCACAAAATCACATACACAGGGAGATATGAAAGATCATTTGTGACTTTCTCTGTGGGAAAATTGCAACTTTGTGTGCGGACACTGGCAGACCTGTAAAGGAAAGGCAGATTGTTTTGCAGCTGGTCATGAATGGGGACAGATCTCTCCCTGTGTTTGATATTTTCTGAATGAACAAGCAATGATGGAGCTGATCTTTGGTCAGGGCTTCCACATGCACCATGCAGGACCACAGGTTTGGCAAAGGTCATCCTTGCTGCCTCCAGTGTTACAGAGCACGGTAGAGGAGCCATGTGTGGGGCAGCCAGGTTATCCACCCTTGGGCTTCCAGCTGTGGTCCTCCAGAGAGGGCTGTCAACCCCTCTTCACCTTGGCAAGAGTTTCTTCTCTGTTGTATAAACACAAAAGCAAATAACCAAACCTCAAAACAAGACACAGCTTGCCCAGCCTTGAATGCAGGCTGGAAGCAGCACTGCCCTGACAGCTCCAGTGGTGCAGAGCCCTGCATGTTGACAGAGATCTGAGTCAGCCACAAAACTGGATGAACGGATGGCCTGGCAGCAGATAAAAAGGACAGCTCCTTATCTATAGCCCACACCATCTGGGAACCTCACTCCTTGCCTTCCCAACCCTAATTATTTTTACTGCTTGATCTCAAGAGGTGTTTCTGGCATGACCCATAACCAAGTGAGCCTGCTGTTCCTCGCTCTCTCACTAGCAGTTTGCTTTTCAGATACTTTATTACCATCTTCACCTGTGAATCAGATAATGGCTCATGTGATCCCAGAGCATTAGTCCCGCTTGTGTTGTCACAAGCTTTTGGACATTCCAATTTTCAGGGGATTATATGCAAAGCAGAAAAACATCAGCCATGCCTTTCATGCTTTTCCCAAGTCTTTCTTTTCCCTGGGGACAACTCTTTTATCTCAGGGAGCCTTACAGAGAAATCAGCAATTCAATTGTGCTATTTTTTGGCCTTTAATTCCAGATACTTATTCCTATTTGATCACATCATGCAGCAACTCACAGGAAAAGAATGAAATTGCTCCTGGTTGCAGATGCTAGTTGCTTGCTAAAGCAGGCAGCATTCTTTTGTATGTTCTGACCTTATTTTGTGCAGTCTTTCAACCTGTCAGTCTTGAGATCTGTTTCTGTGAAACACAGACTTTTAACTTGTTTTAGGTGTGAGTTCATCAGGTCTGAGCTGTTTTAGCTTCAAGCTCATTCTGAGATCCTGCTGATGAACTTCAGCGAAAGGAAAGGGTAAGTCCAGGATGCAACTCAAGCATGGCTCCAAGCACCTGTCCTGCAGGAGAGGTTCTTGGGAACAGAACTTTTCTCACTCTGCTGATGCAGGAGTGAGGCTGCAGGACTCTGTCATGTTGCAGGGCAGATTAGCTGATTGTAATGATCCCTCCTGAACAGATAATCTATAGCTAATGAACACAGTGTGTTAGACACTTACAGGTCAGCTCAAACTTGCCTGCAGCCCAAACTGCTAACGAGCATGTATCTCAGCCATCTATCCTGTAATCAAATCCTTCTGGGATGGACACCTGCAAATATTGTCACCCTGTGTCCACTGCATCCCAGACACTGCTGAGGTCAGGAAGTGACTTCCAACCCTCCTGTGGGGGTCTTGCTGTGCAGAGTAAAGGCTGAAGTGTGGGTGAATGACTTCATAGGGTACTGCCTAGTGTGGATTCTTACCAGCCTGAAGAGCAGAGGCAGAGGGGAGCGCCCCTCTGGTCTAGGACCTTGTGACCTTCCCTCAGCCACCTGAGGGGAGCCAGCCAAGCACAGACCTCGCCAAAACCCTGTGCTGAATCAGGGCTTTGATGGCAAAAAGCAGAACAAGTTTGTTAATTACTGCACTTTTAAATCTTTAACTGAACTGAAAATTGTAAGGCAAGTAATTTATTCTATGCACAGATTGTATCTATTTTAATAAGATCCAAAAATAGAGCTTAAACATGGTGGCTTTAAGCTCTGACATTGCACAGGGTTTTTTTAATGTGAATTTTTCCAGGGTATTTAATGAAGCTGTTTTTTCCTAGAGCAAAAGTATTGTTTTGTGTCACAGTGCACTGAAGGGACCTATGGACTCTTAGTCCCACCTGACTGGCCAATGAGGGGCTTGGGTTGCTTTCCATGGCTCCTCTAACTCAGGGTTTAATCCTGCCTTGTTAGGGAAAGGAACTGTCTCAGGGTTCAGAGGCACCTTCAGGGCCTGAGGCAATTCCAGCTCCATCCTGAGTTTTTATTCTATGTGAGACATCCCCGTCTCAATTCCCTGTCCAAAGTATGAGATGGTAAAACACAGGACTACCAGGCAGCTTGGAGATCTCCTCTGAGATTGTGATGTGCCACTTGGCTGAACCAGTGATAGATACTTTGTCAATCTGCAGGAGTTTTCCCAGTACTTACTGGTGTAGGAGACAGTTGCCACCTTGCATTTCCTACAAGGGGCCTGAGGTGTATTTAATGTGAAGGACAAAAGCCATTGCTGCCAAGAGTTACTAGAGAAGAGGAAGATGAGCATTTGGGAGATTGGCTCAGCTTCTCTTGGGGGAGGATGCCCCAGGTTTGATGTCCAAGAGCTGACATGACCCTTCTGTTAAGAAAGCCATGGTCACAGGCAAAGGGACTGTCAGGGGTGCTGTGAGTGCACAGGCTCCTCCATCTGCGGATTTCCCAGTGGGCATTCCCCACACAGCTTCATTAATATAATCAAGGCCAGGACTTATTTAGTACTCATCCAGTCACGGCCATTGCAAGGGGACTGATTATAGGCTACTCTCCTGGGCACTGTTTCAGTCTGGGACTGGCTGGAGGAGTATAAATAGCATGGCAGCTGCACTGAGGAGGTATTCCTATGTGACAGAGAAGCTAAGGCCCGTGTCAAGGCCTTGTTAATTGCTCAAATTATTGCTGCTGTTAACAGGCAGCAAATTATGTCAGGGAGCCTTTTAGTAGTCATACTACTCCACCTACAAATGATACACACTCCTGAATTAAGGCTGACAAACAGTAATAAAAAGGAATTGAATTAATAAAATCTGAAGGCTAAGAATAAACATAAATTTTAAAGCAAACAACATCTGAAATATTGACTTTGGCAAAATTAAAGTGATACTGAGAGAAAGAGGAAAATATTATGGAGAGAAGATTAGGAGCGCAATTATGTCCCAGAGGAAGTTTTACCAAGCACTTAGGAAATGCTGCTCAGATGTGTCTGTGTGCAGCCAAGTTTTGGTCTGCACTGAAGCAGCTGCAAATGCCCTCTCCTGTCAGAGGCTATCTGAAATAGATAAATGTTCCCTAGAGCCAAGACCCCAAGGCTTCAGTGCTGAAAGTATCCTTTCTTGTGATGCTACTGGAACATTAAATATTCCAGTAAAAACTCATCTACTTCTCCTCATTGGGTGGAATTCTTCCACATTGTGATGTCAATGGGTAGATCAGACCAGGGATGTGCGCTCTGAGCATTCACCTTTGGAGACATTCTCCTTTGCAGAAGCAGGATGGTGCCCCTGTCTTATTATCAGGTAACTGAAACTGAAAGATAGGGACAACTTTGCCTGAGGAGATCAAAGGTGTTAGCAGGAATTGGATCTGTAAAACTTCATCTCTTCTTTCTCATGGGAAAGCCCCCTTTTCTTCTGAGTCCAAACCATTGTGTATTTAGACCACTGTATCCACAACACACACAAAAGATCTGGCTAATCTCTCATTTACAGCAGTAAAAAGTAGGACTAAGTTACCCAAATCACTGACTTAACTGTTTTAGGTCCAATCCATGTGGAGATGCAGCTCTACATTTGGAGCTGCCTGTCCCTTAAAGCTTCATGTCCCATGCCAAGAAGTCTGAGAGATGAGCCTTCTTCTCAGATTTCCCATCATTATAGCTGCCATAAGGAATTCAATTCACCAGAGCCTGGGTTTTGTTTTTTGTTTTTTTTTTTTTTTTCTTTTTAATAACATTGTGCCTTATTTTCTTGCTTATACTGTCAGAGACTGAAAGTATACAAGGTACCAACACCATCTTCCTCTTCCTACGTATAGAAATGTGTAGATGTCACACTGCTTTGAGCAAACTGATAAACCTACTATTCCAGGGTCTGGAGCACCTCTGCTGTTTTTGTCATAACCTTAATTCTTTGAAGTCTTTTTAAGAGCTTTTCTTGGTGGTTTTGTTTGTTTGTTTGATTGTTTGTTTGTGGTTTGTTGGGGTTTTTTGGAGAGGGATTTGTTGCAGGGACTTCTGGATTTGATTTACTCAAAATTTAGACTTGCCCTACCTGAAATCCAGCATGGTGCCATGGTCTATGTGCTCCTCTCTTCTGCTGAATGATGTCATCCCATGAAAAAAGTGGCAATTAATACATTCTCATGAGTATTTATGAGTAAATAGCTGCGGTTGACTACAGTGGAATGAGGAGTTGTAGGCATCCTTGGTGTGTGCAGTAGGTTTTTCTGCAGCAGGGTGGACACTGCTACAATTGTGCTGTATAAGAACTCACCTTTAATCACTCCTCCCCTGTTTTCTAAGTTCTCTACTGAATGGGGATTTTTGGTCTCTGGAGGGCATTAGAGTTTGTAATCTCATTAGCAGTAGCAGGCTGCATTTCCATCTTCCTATGTGACAACCTAAAAGCTTCTAGAAAACAGCTGCTTGTAAGGACAGCACCTATTAATGCAAGGAAAATGACAATGCTATCCACTTCTTGGTTGTATCCTCACTTCTCTGCTAGTTTTCCATGGACCCCTTTTTAACTGGGATGCTAAAATGCACCCCATGTCTCTTTGTTTCCTAAACCAGTGCAATCAAGGGCTGACACAATCCCTGCAGCAGAGACTGGTGGCTTTGCAATAATTAACACGATAATTAACTGTTAATAATTAACTGTTGCTTGCCAAGCACGCAACAGTCCAGTGTTTGCAGTAACCTCCCTTTAACATATTTAATCTTCTTAGTGAGGTGTAGGTTACATCACCTCAAACCAACCTTGCAAGCTCCTGATCAGCCACATCAATACTGTGAGCATTGCCGGTGATTTGGTGTCCCAGCCTCGCTAAGCTCTGTCGTAGCAAATTAACACAGCACAGCTGGTGCTCTCAAAAGCCTCACATTCAGAGTAACTGAATCTGAGAGAGATTTGGAATCCCTGATGGGTTATCAGCAGAAGATGACTGTTCATGCCCAGGGTAGGAGCAACTGATATTATCAACATCAGTGTTACTAGTGAAAGTTCATTTTTGCCTCAGATTTTAAACAAATCCAGGCAGTGGTGTTGCTTGCTCGTAGTAGTTTTAAGAGGCTTAATAGCAATGAGATTGAAAGATGGCTTCCTGGGACAACAGCTCATGGGTTCATGACAAGTAAACATAAGAAATTGCTGGGTTTAATATCTTTATTTCATTATAGAAACTTCATTCTAAGGGGACATGAGGAACAAAAGGGAGGAAATTCCTGGAAAGTCACAGTGGTGTCATCCTTGATGCCAATAAGGCTGCATGGATCTTGCACAGCCAACCCTCAGGGATAACCAAGATACATTTGGGAGCTCTTATCACCCATTAAAATAAGGTTGATTTAATGTGACTGAAAATGGCATTGCATTGTTCATCTGTACAACACTTCAATGTCCTGCAGGAAAGGAAAGCTACAAAAAGGTGAGAAAATCTTTGCAGAGTGTTGCCCAACTTGTAAATCTGTCCAAGCAGCAAATACTTAATTTAAAACTACGCTTTAGAAAGGATTTCCAATTCAAAATATTATTTAGGGCTGTAGCAAAACTAGGGAGAATTGGATCCTGGAAGGCTATTTCTGTTTGTAAGAGAGATTGATATAAGACAAACAGCCTTGGGCTTTGGGGCCCTTCTGTCTCACTCAGGCATTACATTACTGAAATGTGAAATGATTAGCCATAAGCTGGTCATCCAGATCTCCTAAAATAAGAGCCTAAGTTCCTCCAAAAGCCAACAGAAAGAAGGAGAGCCCTCCAGAGAGGGCTACAGGTAACATTCTTCATCTAACTAAACTATCTCCTGATTTTACCACCTTCTACCTATTAGAGACACAAGCTGTGAGGCTGGGAGACTGGGATTCTAGGGCTTCTAGGGGAGATGTTGCAGCTGATTCCATTCCATGAGGAATGCCCCTCATGGTAGCTCAGATCTCCTTCTTGTCCTCTGTTCCAGTGAGCTTTGTGTTGGCACAGTCCTAATTCACATTGCATCAATATTTTTCTAGTTTTTCATCTCAATACTAAAATGTGAAATGGTGTTCAAGCTTTGTGTTTGCACCAGGGGCACCCTGTGGTTCTCCCTGGGTCTGACAGAGAGTTGGGTCCTTTTACTCCTCATGCACAGGGAGGCTGGTTCATGTGCTCCATTGTGCAGAGAAAAAAATCCTCAAATTCCCTTCCAAGCACAGCATCATGGAATGACTTGGATTGGAAGAGATCTTAAAAATAATTATGTCCCAACTCCCCTGCCATGGACAGAGACCTTCCACTAGAAGGTTTTCTAGGGTAGAAATACGTGAATTTAAATTTGAGGGTTGTTGCACCTTTTCAGGAAACAAAACTTGAGAGACTTTTGGACCTTCTCACAGAGAAGGATGTTTCCCTGTGCCAGCACTGAAAGTCCTGCCTGGGACAGGAGCCTGAGGACAGTGTCTTACTCAGTGACTAGTCGCCTTGCCACAGTCCTTCCCAGTGCTGGCCTGGGAAGTCTCCTGTAGAGATTTTTGTTAAAACAAACCTATTTTGACAATTTTTTGACAGGCTCTCATTTCTGACAGCAGTTCCCACAGAGGGTCTTCCCCGGCTAGCCTCAGCCTGCTTTGACAATATCCACAGGGAACCTGCAGGAAAAAGCCTCCTGGCAGCAATTAGCACCTTCTAGTCCAACTCAGTGAGTGGCTGCATTACTCTGATATCCCTGCACAGTCTGTCCCAGCACTGCAGCCCCCAAGACAGTATGTGGGGCAGGACACTGCCATCAGCCATCCTGCCACCAAGAAAGAAGAGGAAAGGGGCAAAGCCAGGTCCCCAGCATCAAATCAAAGTGTTATTTACACAAGTACCAAGCTGAAAAATTCCCACCTGGACCAAATGGCAGATCTGAGCATCTAAGTTCAGCAGAAAAACCCAACTACTCTGCTGGCACTGAGTGTCCTGCTGAGTGTCCTAAAGGTGGGCACAGAAGCCTTCCAGGCTACTGGGCATGAACTGACCCTTTGAGAGTCAGTTGTTTTGGGTTACAGAAGAGCTGGAATCCCAAAGGAAATTATGTGATGAGGTGACCTGGCAGAGGGAGAAGCTGTGAGGCAAGAGGCAAATTTCTGTATCCCTGCAGAGCAGCAGGTGAAGGCAGAAGTTTTCCAGCTCAGTCTCCTGACTGTGGAAGTCTTCACAGAGGCTGAAGACACATTAATTGTAAATAAGACATGATGTCTTTTACAGAGGTGCTACTTCCAAGGAGCAGTCTTTTGTTTTGGGGTGAAATGCCAAGTAAGCAGCTGGTCATTGAAGTTTTACCAAGTCCTTCGAAAATGGGGTTTCTCCCTCATTTCCCTCAGCTTACTGCCATCTAGTGAAACTTGCTGGGAAGGCGATTAAGCCCCCCCACTTCGCCCTCCTAGCTCCCCAAAACCCATTAAAAGGAGGAGGAAGGAGGGGGATATCCTCTCAGGCTGCAGTTGTTCCAGGCAAGTCAGTGTGCTGCAGGTGGGGAACAGATAGGAAGATATGCTGTACTTGATGATCCCATTTCTGAAAGGTTTACTGACTTTGCTGAGAAGATTTTAGATCAGATAGGTTTACCCAGCTGCCCCGTATGACTTTTGCTTGTGGATGATCCCTGTGGATCCTCCTGAAACAGGCAAAACTGTGGACCCTTTACCTTAGCTGTAGAGGAGAGAGACTCATGTGGGGCTGCAGAGGTGAAAGAGAGTTGCCAAAGTAGTTTGTTTTCTTAAAACAGGTTAGGAAGAAGGGGTTGGGCTCCCTATTCCTGTTTTTAATCTCTAGAATACAATTATGGATGCCAGTGTGATCAGAAGGTGGGGATCTGGATGAGGGCTGTGGGCAGGAGCTAACAGTCAGATCCAAAACATGGAACTGTAGTCTAGGAACAGGAGCACAGGGAAGGGAGCAGGGAAAAGTCTCCTGGCTTTACCAGGAGAATCTCAGCTCCTCAAACACAGAATGAGATGTTTTCTATGCAGAACTCCTATTCAGAAAGCTTTTATTATAAAGAAGAGCTCAGTGAGCTGAATTAAAACATAGCAAATATGTTTCTTTCTGATATATAAAAAGCTACTTATTTCCCATGTCAAATAAGAAACAGCTAATTGCTAAAGAAGTATGGCCTTTCTAACCAGTACTTGCACTGAATTTAATGTATCCTGAAAATTAAGATAAAAGGATTAATCTGTTTGAAAAATATACAAGAAGCTACACTGTTCCACAAATATAGATTAGTTTTGTGTCCTGCATGTTGTACAACTGTCCTGACTGCAGCTGTTACGTGATACATTATCCCAAAACAGTGGGACAGATGAAATTCACAACGATGGAGGAGCCAAACAGGAACAGCCTAGACCTTAAATATCAAGACAGATTTGAAGGCACTGAGGACCTTTCATGAGATGTTTACATGGCTAGATCATGTCAGACCTGATTAGGAGTCAGATAAAAACTGCATAGGAGGGTTCAGGGAGGGGATGTAGCCTTCACTCAGCTCTCAGATTGGAAGAAATGCCCACGTCTGACAGTCTTAATATTGAGGGTTTGTAGGACAAACTTTTCACTCAGATCAAAAGAAGGAGTGACTGTTGAGGTGTGGGTGTTGAAAGACTTGCTGTGGATGACTTACCAATTGAGGAATGTTGGACTGGAGGTCTCTCAAGATTTATTTGCTAATCTTGGTTTGTTTCTTTTTAAGCAAAGCCAGCAATGCTAAGAAGTGGGCTGTCTTCATGCATGAATACAGAGATAAATGTGATGAGTGTGTGACAATCAAGCACTTTCAATGCCAAGTTTTTATGAGGCAAGGAAGGGTGATATTTTTCTACATCTAACATCAAAGCCATCATCAGATAGTGGGTGGGTTTTGCATGCTTACTCTACACTAACACACAAAGTAAGGCCTCAGCCCAATGCCTGCACCATGACTGAGACATAACTCAGTCTTTGAGTGACCTGACCTAGTGGAAGGTATCCCTGACCATGAAAGGGGGTTGGAATTAGAGGAGGTTTAAAGTCACTTCCAGCTTAAACCAATCCCATTCTAGGATGCTGTGACTGAGGTGTTTTTACACATTGCAGAATCTCTCAGAATTGAGCATTTACAATAGTGTGGGTACCACCAGAGACTCTGGGAAGAGCAAATTAATTCTTCACCCTTGGAGTTTTGTTTTAGTAGCAGCCCAAACATTTGCAGTCCCATTTTGTGTGAAGACTAACTCACTGTGTACATATCAAACACTATTCATGTATGTGTAGTGAAATCTCCAGACCCAGGTCTTTAATTACACCAGACTTTATTCCAGTGGTTGAAGATATTCCACCTAAAAGCACCAATGGGAGATACTGGAGCCAGTGCTTCATCAAGATCAATATACAGGCAAAGGATAATATAATCATTGGTGGATTAGTTTGGAGGCAGTACGAATATCATGATGTATTTGAGATGTGGGACCTTTTGTCATGGGGAAGACAGAAGAAAAAAACCCAGCGTGGTAAAATTGCTTTTGAGACAGGAAGAATGTCTGCATTACTGGGATAATTTGAGGACATTTTTCATAGATTATTAAGGCTACAGTTTGACAATTTTCATTATTTAGACTGACCTGAAAACACCAGGTCATAGAACTTCACCTCATCATCCTCGCTTTCAAATCTATTTCCATTTTTGCATTAATTCAGTGGCAGAACCACAGATTTTCCTATTCCCACAATACCATTTTTAAGTCTTATTTAGGAAATATTTTCTAGAAGCTTTCCAAGACGTTTTATATTTCAGAAGCACTAAATGTATGACCTTTTTGTAAACCTCTATCCTGGAAGTAAAATAACAACAGTTATTGATTAAACATCTCTAAAAGATAACCAAACTATTTAACGTTTTGGATACAGTTGTATTAGTAGCTTTATCTCCAGAAAAAGGAAACAAGATGATTAAAAGTTTTTCCATTTCATTTTGAATTGTGGTAAATAATTGGAAAATGCTTCCAATCAAATGAACCATTTTTGAACTAGAAACTGATATCTGACTGTGATTTACCACAACCCATATGTGTGCCTGACATGGCCCTTGAAGCTAAATAGTACCTCAGGTTTTCTTTACAAGCAATATTTATTTTTTGTCTCACTACTTCCTCTCCCAGATATTTTAATAACTTCTTGTTGTTCCATTAGATAAAAGATATAATATTTAGACTTACTATCTTTATATAAATTGAAGGCTGTTATATTTTCCAATCTGCCAAAAGTTTTCAAAACATTCACTTTTAAGTCCAGGCCAGAATATTTCCTTTGACCTGACCAGGCTTTTATGTGACATACTTTGAGAGTTGATGTCACCAGTAGACTTAATGGTGCCTAGTTAAGCAATAATGTTTTTTCTGAAATTTATTAACAAATTTTTTAACATTTATTAACAAATAGTGGCTGATCTCACTTCTTTTCCTCTTACATTTTCGCCTCTGGATTTCTTGTGTTGGTGGTATTTTTGTGTTGGTGTTAAACTCTAAAAGCAACATAACATAATGAGTTCACAGGTTTTGTATTATTTGCAGGTATTCGGGAAGGTTTTTTATCTTTGTAATTCTCTGAAGAAATTTTCTCAGCCTTGTCTCAATCCCTTTTTGGCAAGCCACAACATTTTTGACAGAAGGAGCTGACCCACTGACCCTTGCAGGTCTGCTGGGGGCTTGGGGTAGGAGAAAAAGACAGTATTTCATAGATCATGATGAGCCAAATGGCTTCATCAGTGCCATAGTCATCTTCCATCATTTGCTTTTGGAAACACTGCTGTGGGGTGCAAAACCTGACATCTTGTACTGCAGCTCATCTCCATCACTGTCTGCTCCTCACCCTCCCCTGGGAACGGGTCCATGTCTCTGCTAACCTTGGAAAAGCCCACTCAGCACAAGTTGTCCACGTTCATTTCACTGAGAATCAGGCAACACCAAACACAGATAACAGCCTGTTTATGTTGACTCGTGTTTTCCCACCTTGTAAACACCCTCTGAATTTATACTCCCATCATTCCTGCTATAATACTATTCCCTAAGCCATAAAAAGAATAATTCTAAGCTTCTTGACAGCTAATATTTCTGTTGAATGATATTAATGCATTGTAAGTCTGACCTCAATACTGATGCATCACAGCCTGATCCTACTCAGTACTGAGTTCCCTCTGTGCCTTTTGTGTGCTCTGATGTTGATGGAAGACAAAGGTGCTCAGCACCCTGTACAATTGTACTCCAAAGCAGGAGTAAAGGCACAAAACAGAACTAAGATTCTCACTGTCACTATAATGTAAAGGTGAGACATATTTACAGGAGCTAAACTCTGCTGGGAAGGATTCCTGTAAGAAATGGCATCCCCTTGGGATAGATATCAGCAAGAAAATAAAAAGCTTTACATCTTTGTGCTGCTGGGGGCAAAAAGAGAGCTTGTGTGTGAGTTTTGTATAGTGTGTATTTCTAACTAGACACCAATGGTTCATATTCACAGCACATTTGTTTTTGCAAAGTTCAACTTTTCTTTAGCTGTCCAATTAATTCTTATGTTAATCATTGCATCTGGAAGAGCAATGTTTTCAATAACTTTGTGTCATTCGCATTGCATGAAAGCCATGAAGAGACTTGGAATCACAGTCTGCTTAAAGAGCAAGAGACATCTCTTAGAAACCCAACAATCAAGAGCTATAAGCACACATGCACCTCCACACAGGCTGCATCACATCAATTTCTTCCAGACAGGCAAGAGCCATTGTGTGCCTGAAACTATAATTTATACAAAAACTCCATCCCACTCTGGATTCACCTCAGTGCTCCTTGGATCAGAAAGGTCAAAAATCCTTCAGCAATAAAACCAGAGAACTCTCTTGGCTCAGCTGATGTACATAATAGACCCTGGTTCCTGCCTCATTCATTTCCACGTAAAGAAGTTTCTAAGTGCTTCTTGTGCTGTGTACTGGTCTGCAGTCCATGATTCTGGAGGAGCCAAAACAAAAACATCCTGGAAATATTTCCCCTTCCTCCTAAAGGTCTTTAACACAGAGCTGTTTGAAGTAGCTTTTTTCTGGTTACTGCAGCTCTGACTGACAAAATCCTTGAGATAATGAGGAGCTCAGCCAAATGAGATTTCCAGCTGTGTTGTACTCTGGGAAGGCTGGCTCTGCTCTGCACACTGCAAAGCTTACCCACAAGCCTGGGGAGGCAGAGGCCAGCCCTCCCCATCAGCTGCTGTGTGCACCCCAAATTCTGCAGTGGGGAAGCTGATAATGAAGATTAAACACTGCAGGTTCTGCAATAAACTCCTGGGTTGTTTTCCTCATCATCTCACATTTGAAGTAACACCCAAATTGGGTCCCTGGGCAATTATTTGAAGCTGAAAGAGGGAGCCAAAGATTGACATATTTGGGTACTTCGGTGGAATTAATGGATTAACTCCCAGTCAAAACCACTTTATCATTCTCCCTTCATAGTCTGCAAAGTTAAATTACTCTGGGCAGTGAGATAGAGCTACCAGCTTTAAAAAAACCCAGAAACTCAGCTATAATTTTCTCAAGCCGCCAGCATGGAACGATAACATTTTTGCTCCCATAGCATTTCACGGTGGCATCTCTGTAAACCATGCAGGAGCTGCAAGGACTTGAGGAACACAATATGTGTGTGAAGAGCTGCCACACACACAGCAGAACCCACCACTGACTGCAGGGAGGAAAGGTTCAGAGGAGGAGGGGCTGGGAAAACAGACCCAACAGCTGGGAATGGCAGTCAGACAGCATCAGACTGGGAGCATGGCACTCACTTGAGGCTGAAGTATTTTATTCTTACTTTTAACAGAGATCGTGCATCTCCTAGAGAGAAGGGTGTGATCTCAGGATGGGGATGCTTGTTCCTGAGCTACACAGGAACTTAGATCAAAGACTTCACTGGCCTTAATCTGACCTTGGTGAGCAGGAAACACACTGGGGAAATACATTCTCCTCTTTCCCCATTAACCCCAAGCACAGCAATACCTACTGCCTGCTGCTGGCAAACTGAACAGCCACAGCTTGATATTCAAGACAGACCTTTCAGCCTTAAAGATCTGTGACTCCATGGTGGGAAGGAGAAGCAAAGTGAAAGGCTGGCTGAAACATCTGTTCTTGCACCTCTGACAGCTTCATGTGGCTTCACATCAACAGTGGCACTTAGGCATGGTGTCCTGGGCATCACCACATGCAGGTGACCAAAAGCAAGTCATAGCAAGAAGGGAGTGACCTGTAGTCTCTCCTTTTTTTGTCACAGACAACTCCTCACACACACAAATTAAGGTTCATACTTGCATCCTACGGATGTCTTAGGCCAGAAACTTATCATCAGCATCAGAAAGCATTTGACTGGCAAATGCTTACACACATGGTTTAGATGGAAAAAAATGATGTCCACTATCAGAATAAATTTCCAAGCATCTGACTTATGCAAAAGATTTTTTTTTTAAATCAAGCACTTTGGAATAGGTTTGTGCCAACACCTGCCCTTGTTCTGCTGAGTCTGGAGACTTCTGTTTGGAAATTTTTTTCTTTTCCTTGAATGCCCTGGATCACAGTAGCTACATTTGTCTGCAGCACAATCTGCTGTCACTGCTTACTCACTGGGACCTTCAGCTGGGATGTAGAGTTTACGTCATTATTATGGTAGGTAAAACTGTAAGTGCTGCAATGTCAAGTGCTGTAAATCACTGTAAGTTAAGTGCTCTGTTAAACATGTCCAGGTCTCTGAGTTTTGTTCCTCTAGGAATTGTGCAAGGCTTTGCTGTTCTGAAACAACACAGAACAGTTGGGTATCTACTTCGTACCTTGAGCCTTATGTGTCCTATGCTAGACAATGTGATCCTCAGACCTCTCCCTCTCCCAGGGCCAGGAAGAGGTGTCTCATTTATTCCTCACATTATAGGAACAAGGATGTCATATAGGAACTAGTCATGTACATACTGGATATGAAAATTAAGTGGGTTTTTTTTAACACAACATTATGTTGCCTTATTTGCATGTTTGCTGAAGCACTTTTGCATCATTCTCCCATCTAGAAACAGTCATATGTGCAATGCTGATACCCAGAACTCAGATCTTGAAGGTTTTTGTTGTAAAGGAAGCGTATAAGGGTATCCCTGCCTGCACTATGCCATGGTAAAGTCAGCAGAAAAACAGAGACTTTTGGTTTGGGAGTTATATCTGGAAATGCATTTCATGGAAGGAAAAAGACAGAATGGGAAGGTGAGGATCAGGGGGAGGAGATACGGCTGAAAGTCTTCACTGGACACACTGTAGAGACATTGTGTCCTGCACTTAACTGAAAAGCTTATTTCAAGTTTTCCAGGCACCATGTTAGAAAATTAAGCTGTCAGATCTGCTTACAGGCAACATGCTAACCTATAAAACTCATTTTCTCTGTTCACTGGCACAGTGCATTTTAGCAAATCTTCTTTCTGTTATTCCTTCGACATTACTGTCATTCCAAGAATAAAAGCCCTCTTCCCTGCATGAGCTGTGGAGATCTGAGTTTCAAGGTGTTCTGGGCTGATAGGTAGTGATAGTGTTGTAGGTTTGAAAGATGCCAAGGACCTACATCAGAGTTTCATGCCAGATCTCCATCTCAAGTTGAACAGAAATATGTTTAAAAAGGAGCACTTGTGGTGTTCAGCCTAACTTTGCTCACCTGCTTGGTGTGCCTATCTCTCATGGAGTGTACAAGAAGCCTGGGGCAGAATGCACTTCTCAGGTAGGTGTTTCAGATAGTAACAGCTGTGATCAATCCAGAATGCAGGTTTCTAATGCTCTTTGTGAGCTAAACACAGAAATTAATCCACCTCTCCACACCCCGGGGCATGGCTGTAGACACAGCATGGCAGAAACCACTGTCATAGATTGTGTCTCTCCCTTAGCTGTAGCAGAGCCAGTTCTACATTTATATGAGGCAGGAAAAGGTTTAACTCTTGCCAGTGTACCACACCAAAATACATTTAGCTTAGTCTATCATTCTGCAGGTACGATTTTCTTTCATTTCAACAGCTTGCAGTAGAAATCTATTTATTTTATCATTCCAAAGAAATTAAAATTACTGGGCCAATGTCCTCCTCACCAGCAAGTTAATGAAATTAGACATCCCAAGCTGTAATGAGCAAAGGGTTGGCAATTAAGAACATAAAAGACATTTTCCCTGAAAGGATTTTGTTGCCAAAGTGAGTAACTCAAGGAACAGACTAGATTGCAGGGAAATAAACCGAAGGATTTGTTATCAGGTTACTCTTTCTGCAAAATTTTTCCAAGATCTAACAAATGCTTGTGAATGTGTTGAATATCTAAGAGCTTTGAAGAAGTTTAGCATGAACAATTCTGCAAGTCACTTGCTTTTTGCTATTCTCCTTTTCAAAAGGGGAAAATGAGAAGAACATTGTGGCAAATCAGGGATGTCAGCATTTTGAGGGTAGGTCTTCCACTGGTGTGAAATAGCTGTCTCTCCTCTGGCTGCAGTGGGATCTGTGATTGGAGTGAAGCAACTTAGAAACAACTGACCAGCTGAAGTTTGTTAGCACAAACTGTTTTGTGAATAATTGAGTGAAAGTAATGAATGACTGCAGGGAAGAGCAGTCCATGGTGCCCTGTCCATGGCCAGCATCCACATGGCAGAAGGCTGAATGGGGATCTCCCTGTGAGGTCTGGCACAGGAACATGCAGGAAGTGCTGGACAGTGCTTGGATCTGGTCAGTGGCCTCCCTGCCTTCCCTCCACATGCTAAGCTCAAGTAGAGATTCAGTTATGAGGAGATGCTTTCTCTGCTAGTGGACAAAGCTGCGAAGAAGGGTCCACCTACTTAGTTCTTTCAATATAAATGCCTATCCTTAGAAAAAATTTCAAAGGAATGGCACTGAGCACCACTGAGAATTTTGGATTCCTCTTACTCCTGATGTGACTTTTTAACTGGCCAAGTGTTGCCATCAGTGCCAGGAAACACAAACCCAAAGAGGAATGGGAGGGCACCTGCTGCACCTTTTTTGCTGTAAGATATGATTCCTCCCAGGAGAATGTTTCGAGACCTTACATTAAGAATGTGCGGATTGGCTTATGAACAACCAGTGAACTTGGAAAAAACATAATTTTCACACAAAACTTGTAGAGCATTGTTACTTTTAAAGGCTGCGAGCTTGGTTTTCTGGGTTTTCCTACTAGGAAAATAATCTTAAAAGGAAATAATGCTTTTTTTCAACACATTTCTGCCTTGTACCTCTTTGGCTCAAATGCCACAGCTGCAGAAATGTAGCTTGCAGAGAAGTGCATGATGAACTGGGAGGTCTGTTGGCTGATTTTTATGCCTGTAGGCACATGACTACCCTTGCACTCTAGGCTTTTATTCTTATCTGTCATTCTTTGCTGAGCTCTCTCTGCCAAGAAGTATGTACAGGGTGTTAGTGATATGTGAGCAGCTACTAAAAGGGGAAAAAAACTGTAGTAAAAATTGATTTTGGGGAGCAAGCATTAGATTTTAGCTACTGCTGATTCAGCCAGAGGATGACTTTACTTACAGCTCCTGCTGTCCATGAACATGATCCAAGGCTTTCTGTATTTCTGCATCTCTAAATATTTCCAATATGTGAGTGACTGAGAGAAGGGGCATGGGATTGCTTCACAAAACATTGTGTGCACTACAGTAGCCTGAATCTGGAATATCCCAGCCAAATCTGAGTGAGGAACTGGTTAAAATTTACGTTTTGCACCACAAAGACATCCTGTAGGATACCCCTGTTCTGTGCTCAATCATTGGTGTAATTATAATCATTATGTGGAACACACAAAGGGGATATTAAATAGCTGTACTCTTTAAGTATGTACTAATTATATAAAACACAGTACAAGGACAGCACAGAATGTCTCCTAATAAGAGTAGCCTACATCTCTGGCATCCATCTAAATTAAAAATCTTCTCAAAATAATAACCTTAAGTAACTATGCACTTCAGAGGCAGCTGCAAAAGAGTTAGAACTAACTCAATCAACTAAATTATGTGTAGATGGCTCCATTTTTATTAGTGGTCTCCAATGTATACAAATTTCAGTAGTACAGCAGCCACAACAAATGAATTACTGCATTATCTATTATAATCTCTTCCCTTTCTGTCAAAACATTTCTCTGACCCTAAAGACTAGCTTATAAACTAAAAAAAAGTCAAGCAAATAACAGCAGCAACAGAAAAGCAAAGAGGGGGAAAAAAAAATCCCTGCTTAAAATTCCATCTCTTGGGTGGTTTTGCTGAAGATAAAAAGATGCACTCTGCACTGAGGTACTTGAAAGCCCTGTGGAGGGGAAAGCAAAAGGCCATTTTTACCAGGCACTCTTTGGTAAAAGCACTCCAGGCAATTATGATGCCTGTAAATGCAATCTACTCCAAACACTGCTTGGATAAAAAATACATGGGAAACAGAAATCAGCTTCTCATCTCTCTCTCTCTCAAATATGGGGTGCCGTGCCTCCTAACAGGAGAAAAGGATCAGTACAGAAGAAACTCTCATTGATTCAACAGCAAGGATTGGACAACAGCAGGTTGGACTCAGCTGCCATGTGAGGTCATCTTCAGCCAGGGATGGGGAGCTCTAGGGCCCAAGGCCCAGGAGGTGACCCTATAACACAATGGAGGAGTTGGATGCACTCTGAAAAGACATGCTGCAATGAGAAGCAGAATATAATTGAAGAGAATGGATTTATGATGGGTCTACAAATTTTTTAAGTGAATTGAGAGAAGAAGAAAGATGTCTGCCAAACTTGGTAATGAAATTTAGCCTAATTTCAATAAACAGTTTTCTGAATCAGTGGCTGGTCCCGTAGCATAATACTGTGAAAGTGATTGCCTTTCATAGGTAAAGGCTTTCAAGACAAACCACTCTGAATCACTGAGAAGGGACCCATGCTCAGCCATAGTAAAGGGACAGCATTTCTTTTCATATCTTATGTCTGAAAGGCCAAATTTAACCCAAGAAGACCCAAGTGTGTCTCCCACCGTGCAGAGGATGTATAGGCACAGCCATGGTTTTTGACATGTAGTTATTCAGTGGTTCCAAGAAAAACTCATTTTGGATGTCCCAGAGAGGGGTCTGTGATGTAGAAAAGCAGCCACAGTTCAATTCCCTGAGCACACATGTGCTTGTAATGGAAGATGACATAATCATCCCTGAATAAATAAAAGTCTTATGGCTCATTCTGCACCTAATGAGGGGATTTCAGGATCTCTGCCTGAAAGAACATCTTTGCATACACTGAAGTACATTCATGGCTGTTGTCTCCACACCTGCCAGTTAAGGTCAAGGGTTTGAAGTTGTAAGTGAAAGCAGCCTGGGAAAAGCCAGTGCAGGAAGTAGGCTCGTCTCCTTGGTAGACCTGATTTGTTGCATTTGCAAGTGCTTTGGTCTTGTTTATTTCCATAACACATCACTCCCTTGGAGCTGCCCTTTATCCAACACAACAGAAGTGTGCCAAGTGTAAAGCAGAGTAGAAGCTACTGTTTAGTTCAGTCAGACAGAGGGGGAGCAGAGGAAAGAGTGCTGGTCGTGTTTCATATAAAGGGTATGGAAGGATGTGGGAGAAGGAAAACCAAAGACACAGAAAATCTCCTACTGGGAATGGAGCCAGTTTTGCTATGCAGCAATTGAGCATCTAGGACTATATCTCTTACAATTTTACTGAATCCCCAGAGTAGACACACTCTATGCTGAACATCATCAGATAAAACAATGGGGAGGTCCCGGGAGAAAACCTCTCCTGCTCTTGAATACTTCCTTTTTCTTCAGGAAAATGTGGTGGGAAGGTCTCCCTAGGGCTGATGGAGAGTGGGTATGTCCAAGGACACCTTTGGACACACTCCTGGGATATGAGAAGGGAAGCTGTGACACCTCCAGACAGTGGTGACAACTGAGCCTGGCTTCCTCCGTTCTTAGGAGAGAACAAGAAGGAAGATTCTTTCACTTCTGTAATATTTCTGTTTAAATAATCCCTGGTTAATTTTTTGAAGGGAGTTTTGGAGGCACTTATATACCAAATGTCAGGGTGTAAACTCTGTTTTCTTCATTGTCTCTTGGCTAGCTGCAGGTGATCACACATTGGGGACCACCCAGGGCTCCTAGTAGCTCTTACAAACCAGGATTTTTGATAACCAGGACCCAAATACCAAAAAATACATTAGGAACACATAGGTGGGATATGTGATGTGCAAATATTGCTCTGAAAATATTAGTTTCATGCAGTTTCCCACTCTGTCTGCTCATAATTTCTGTTCTGATTTTTCCCAAACTCCACACACACAGAATAACAGATTATCAGTACCCAAAGCAGCAACACCATCCTCTCTAAACAACCTCTTTCAGATCTGAATCTGTAGTCACAAGACCATTTATTCTGAAGCTTGGCCTATAAATACCATTATATAGAGATGGGGGTATATCTGTGAATGACTGGGGTGAATTAACAAGATTCTGGAGAGGGGGCTTTAGTGCAGATCTCCACCTGTAAAATACAGATAATAACTCTTCCTGTATGGTATATGTTGTGATGCTTAATTAAAGCATTTAGAAAGTCTTTCAGCAGCATCAGTCTATAACTGTTAAAGGAGGCTGTACTTCTTCTTCTCCCATGGTTACCATCAATTGTTTTATTGATCTAGTCCATTAAAGACTCAGGAAAAGAATTGTTTATTGCAGTGAGAACTTTGACTAGAAATAATTCTTTTCTCCTCACTACACTTAGAATTTGCTTCCACAGATGTTTTTAATCATCAAACATGTTGACTTAAGCCTGTAAAAAGCATCAGAAAGATACTGGATATCATTCTGCACTAACTAAAAGCCTTTTTCTGATCTTTCCATAACAACTCACATGTTCAGTTTATTGGCATCTATTGGGACTTTCATATGAAAGAACTTCAGCAGAGAAAATATCTCTGCTCTTCACTTATGGCTGGATGAAAAACTAGTTGATATCAAACGGCAGCTTCCCACTGTTCCACAATGTTTTAAATCAGATTATTAATGTACTGCAAGCTGATGGCACATAAAAATCTCAAATGATTTCTGTGAGAGTTTGCGTGCGAAGAGACTGCAAAATTTGTCCTCTGCATTTAAATGCTTTTAGAACAACTGAACTGATGTCAGTGTAGAGAAATGATTAACAGCAAAAGATAATTTAGCTACAAGCACTGTTAAATTTTCTTCCTCATTATATGAAGATGTAGTCATGCTGAAAATCCAAAACATATTGTAGTAGCTCCATGCAAAAGCAGCATTTTTAAGATGTCAGAGTATCCTGGCAGTCCAATTACTGCTCATAGAATCCCGAAGAATCCTATGTACTTACATTATATTTTTAATTAGCTCACAAGTTAGGCAACAGCTCTTAACATAACACTTAACATTTCAGAGAAAGCTCAGCAATAAACAGGTGCTTTGTTATTGCTCTCCCTTCTTTTTCAATTACAGGGAGAATAATGTTTTTACAAGGAATCAAACAAAGGTTAATTTGCAATTAGAATTTTACGATGGGAAGAAGCTCTATGACTCACAAGTCCATCTCTGAGACACAGAAAGGAAAGGGCAGTCAAAAAATACTCCACAGAGATGTTCAGATGCTTGTCCATCGGATGGCAGATCACAGCTCAAATTATGTTGAATTAATGAGGAGACTGAAATGAAAATTTACCTACATAGAGATTAGGAGGAAAAGCAGATAGCAGTTTTCCATTCTTTATAGGAATGGCAGACCGGGAGATTAGGGGGGTTGCCAAAAATTGCAGCCAAAATAGGCAGAGAACTCCTATCCCTTGGCTCCTAGCTTGGTGCCTCATTATAAGGTAATTCTGATTTTACGTTCTTTCTTCTCTGGCGCCATATGAATCGCTGCAGTCTGGATAGGGGTTGAATTCACAAGATGGCATTAAATCTACAGAAATAGCCCATGGCCCCTTGCTGTGATGTACTGGAGGGAAGGAGGATTGGATGAGAACCTATATTCGGGTATCTGCTGGAGGCCAGCTCTTGCCTGCCCACACATGTACTAGCCACACTGTTGCATCTGAATTGCTCTGCACATTTTTTGGGTACTGAAGCTATACTCTGGTAGCTTCAGTTAAACACATGACAATAATGACTAATGCTGAATACGAGATGTGTGCAGGGGAACGAGGGAGATTCTGCTTAGATAGGAAAAGCCTAAAATTTAGGGTGTAGTAAAGCTCCAGGAACTGTTTGCAGTGGGGTTCTATGGTTCACAGTGCCCTTGGCTGACTTGATCTACCCTTCCCTGATCATCTAATAGGAGGACACCTTACTCACTGCCAGGACACTAACGAGAGGTGACCTCTAACCCTGCTAAAAAAGGAAAATAATCCTTGCTCCTCCTGGCAGACAGGACACACCTCCTTTCTGCTGCTGAAGTCATACCTGGAGATTGGCCTAATGGGTAGTTTAATGTGCAGGATACTGCATGGCTAATGAGCGTGAGGCTCTTGTCTTTTCTCCAGGAACAAGAATCTGTGAGTGAAATGGCAGAGGAGCTTTATATGAGACTTTAGGCTTGTCTCTGTTCTGCTGCCCAGGGCCAGACAAGGACTGAGATTCTGATTAGTCACTAATGTCCTTACACGAAAAATAATGACTGAATTGATCTGTAAGACTTCCTTGCCATCTAGCTACATTTTTTGAACTGAGATTTATTTTTAAGGCAAGGCATACATTTACCTTCAGTGCAGCACAGGCACATTTGGACACTGATTTTATATTTTTATCTAACTAGCTCTTGAAATGGATGAACAAGAATGATTTGCAGATTTTGGCAAAGTCACTGCCTGGCACGGCCACACAGTGGTAAGCAAAGCAATTAAGCAGGATGAGGATTTGCAATCTCAGCAATGAGAAGGTTCTGCCATGATAAAGGAGTGTGTAAGTGCTCCAAATACCTTGGCTCAATTGTTTATGAATATATCTATCCTAAGTCATCAATATTCACCATAAATCAGGAAAATGCAGTACATGAAAAATAAAAATTCAAGTTTGTATATGTTATCTGACTCTTAAGCTTGCAATAATCCTCTGGGTTTTACTCCTAAGCTGCTTGTAGCAATCATAAAGCTAAATTGTTCTTTAAAATGAAATCTGGCAACTTCCAGCAAAACTTGATTTCAGAAGCTAAGGATCTAAAAGCCATTCTGATAACATCAGATTAATTCTAAAACTATTCTAAAATTGTTGGAGTTGACACCTGCAGCCTGATAAACTGGTACTTTCCAAGTTGTAAGCAGAAGGTGGGGAAAAAAATGGAAAAAACTGTATGCAGCTTGGGGCTTACATCCATCTAGGTCTTCCTTACACCCTTGTTCAATTGGACAAGAAAACAGAAGAATTTGGGGTGACTTAATTGTGGCCTTGCAGTATGTAAAGGGAGCCTACAAGAAAGATAGAGAGAGGCTTTTTACAAGAGCCTGGAGTGACAGAACAAGGGGAATGGATTCAGACTGGAAGAGAGTCAGCTTAGACTGGATATTAGGATGAAGTTCTCTACTGTGAGGATGGTGATGCCCTGGAACAGGCATCCCAGAGAAGCTGTGGTAACCCCATCCTTGGACGAATACAAGGCCAGTTTGAATGGAACTCTGAGCAACCTGGTCTAGTGAAAGGTACACCATGGCAACTCCCATGGCAGGGGGTTGGAATGAGATGTTCTTTAATGTCCTTCCAACCCAGGCCATTCTATATTCTATGAAGAGTACTCGAGCAATTGTCCATGCATGTTTATCATTCTCCCCCTGAATGCCAGCTGTGGGTTTTTCCTAGATATTTAAAGGAGCTGGGAAAATGACTTCTGCTTGGATGTGTACTTCAGGAGCTGGGTAGGTATGATCAGCCTTGTGGCATGTCAAAGTACCTGGTGCCTTGTCAGGCCATGTCACGTTGGAAACTTGCATGCACTTTTGAGGTAACACACCATGGTGGAGTAGGGTTAAACTACGGCACCATCCAGCACTCCCAAGATATGTACACCTTCCCAGAAGATGGTCCCAGAAGAGGAACCACGACAGACTCAGCTGAAGTGGGGCAACTTCTCTTCGGCTGCTTTGTGTTCAGACACTCTCTTGCTATTTAGCTTGTGCTCTCACTTGGTGGGTTTCAAACTTCATGAAAAAATTTGGAGAATTTTAGGCTCCCTGGAGGAGCCTAAAGCAAATCATGGAGTGGCCCAAATGCCAGGCTCTCCTCAGCAGAAGGCAGGATCATCCCTTGCCATGATCAATGGCCCGGGTGCCGGGGCCAGGCAGTGTGTGCTCTGGAGGGGTCATCACCACACAACACCTTAAATCAACCTGTCATCCTTCACATTTAAAACTTCCCTTGATTAATGATGCTGAAAACCTGATGAATGAGAATCAGCTAAGTTGTACATGCAGATATCTGGGCAGATTAAATAATTAATCATCCTGTAATTAATAAAGACAAGATACTGGCTTTTTCTGAACTTTCCCTCCTCCTCTTCTCACACAGACTTTCAAAAGGTTTTTGACAAAAATAACTACAGACACCAGCCACTAATCCTGCTTTCTGGGGGAGGGGGCCCCACTGCTTTATTAATGTGGCAAAATCTGTGCATACATTTGAGCAGTAATGAGATCTCCAGGGCAAAGTATGACATCTGCTCCACAACTTCTGAAATACAGGTTAATTTACACCAACCAAGCCTCTTTGAAGCCAGGAGGTTTGATTTTCACTTGTAGACTTAATGCAGTAACGTGTGACAAGCATCCAGCCCTCAAAGGCCTTGCCATTATTTAGCTCCCAGTAAATGAGCCTATCAAAGCACTTTATAAATAATACAACCAAATAATCTGTTGGCAGTGGAGCAGCTGAGTCCTTGGGCACCATCATGCAAGTGGTCACTTGCCCCAGAGGTGGCCACGCCTGCAGGGATGGACCAAATGCTCTCAATATCACTGTTCTGCTGTAGAAATCAAGAAACTCAGCCCCCTGAGGATAAGACAAATGGATCTAGTAGGAAAGGTAAAACTGAAGTTAGAGGGCTTTTTTTCAGAGGAGATCAAGCTACTTATTTCCCTTACTTTTCTGGTCAAACATTGCATTTCTTGTTTCTTCTGTTATTTGGGGGTTTTTTTTGTTTTTTCTGTTTTTTTTTTTTTTTTTTTTTTCTTTTTTTTTTTCTTTGTTTTGGTTTGGTTTGGTTTGTATTTTTAAAGAGAGAAGGAAAATAGTCAAGGTATTACAACAAAATTATCAATGTAGTTTTTTTTTTTTTAATACATCTAGAAGGCAGGGACCATTTGTGGTGGGTGACGGTGGAACTGGGCTATTTGTTCAAGAGCTGTACAGAAATTCTTTCAAGTGATGGTCCATTTGTACCTTGTTGTCAGAACATATTCATTTGAGACCCTTCAGTTCAGGTCCTCATGGAATTAGAAATGGTCCTTAGGAGAAACACAGTGGAGGCCAAACAGTATTCTAGGTGTCTAACATGAATTGTGACACCAGTGCCCAACAGAACCTTTCACTTTTGTTAAGCCAATTTATCTAAAGTAGTTTATCCTAGTAAAGGTTTACTGAGAACTCAATTACACCCTATTAGCATTTGCATGAGGAGATTTGGTACAGAACTCAGTCCTTCAAGCTGAAGTAAAGTTCATAATGAGGGCTCAGGGACAAGAGTTGAGGCTGAGCAAATTCAGACTGCAAATAAGGATATCAGCTTTTCCTTGTTTCATTTTGTTGGTTATTTTTTATGTTGTTAAGAATTTTTGTTAATATCTACAACAACTTACTAGGTGAAGATAGCATATTGACCAGCTGCAGATTTCCAAGCAACTCTCAAAAAATATATGCCACTTGCTTTTCAAGTTATGGACTTGATACAGAAATTACTGGGTAATTTTCTGATGCAGAAGGCTACTAATGTTTTCTGGCCCTTGTATCCATGAACTCACAAATTTGAATGAGATAAAGCAGTTGAAAAACAAAGGCCACTAGGACAGAGAATGAGTCAGGTGCAGATGTGTCTTAGACAAATCAATTTATTTTCTCTTGTCTGAAAGGGCCTTTGGACAAATTATTTAATGAGATTATCCTAAATCTTTTCCACAGAAGTCAGCCTTAAACCTGATTTTAAAGATTACCTGCTGCAGTAATCCAGACATAATTCCTAAAATGCACTCAGGAATGCTGGGTCCAGTATAGGACATATTTAGGCTACAGAAAAGCTGCAAATACCCTGAGAGGTCCTGCTCACTGGAAGACCCTGGGAAAGGTACTGTCTGTTTTGCACACTTGCCAAACACAGATCAAATATATTAAAAAAAAAAAAAAAAAGGAACAAAATTAATGCAGCTTTATGGACATTATCAGGAATGCAGCAGGAAGTAATCAAGTACAAGCTCACGTTGTTTGTGTGACTGTTGCCATGACATTCAAAAAGCACTTAGTGTTATCATAGACTATGAATATTCTGTTGGCTGATTGATAGTCTGTGGCTTTTTTTCCTTGTAAGCAAATGCAATGACAATATTAAGCAATTACTGATAATGTCACCCAGCTGCTTTCCTGCTGCCTGGGCAACAGGAATTCTGAGCTGCAGAAAAAACAAATTTATTAAAGGATGGAGCGTCACCCTCTGCTCACTGGCATTGCATTTGACCAGGCAAAGCAGAAGGTTTCATTTACAGCAAATGAAAGAAACACATCCTCAGTAAACTTTACTAGGGGAAGTACCATGGGGCTTATTTAGCTCTGATTAGATCAATGAGACTCTCTAAACACAGCAATTAAAAATACAATTGGTAGCAATGTAACCTGCTTTAAGCATCTGCACGCCTGAGAAGTTCATACAGGAATAAACTTGTTAAAGTACATTTCCTGATTAGTAAATAATCAATATGCAAGGTACTTTGTAGCTTCACATGGAGCAATGATAAGGGCCAAATTTTCCTCAGCTGTTTCACCAGTCTGCTGCCAAGAGACACAGCACAGGGCTTAATTTATGGCTTATTTACCAAATCGTGTCCATCTTTTCCCTTAATTATCCAGCAAGGACTTTATGCCCCAGCATGCAATGTCTGACCAGGAGCCAAGCAGAATTCTGGGACTGGATCAAAGATTAAATGTTGGCTCCTGCAGTTCCTGGGTGTGATGGAGTCACTGGAAGCATAGTGGGAAGATCTGCAGTGAACTTGGTGTGGGATTTGGGATTGTTGCCTTTGGCTACAAACCTGACCTGGATCTGATGGCCAGGACTAAAATATCAGCACCTTATGAAACTACTTACAACACCAAGGACTTGGCAGATACCTCCACTATTTCATGCTTGAAACAGAGGGAGTTTTAGTTGCACTTCTGTGCCAAGGTTTTATTACTTGTCCCGGAAAAGAGAAATCCAGGTCACACTTCAGAGATGCAGGAGGGTCATCTCTTCCCACCACTTGTGCTGCTCCCTCCTTGCATGCATGAGGTTCTCAGGGTAAGAAGATCTGGTCCAAAGTGTGCAGTGTCTCAGTTTTATGGCTTGCATGGGAAATTAAAAGCTGGCTTCTCACTTGCTGTGAATCTTATTGCAACATATGAAGTCAAAGCAAATACCTTTACACATGATAAAGATTCAACCCTAAATTCATAGGGATTATAGTCTCTTTAAACCCTATAAAATGTAACAGAGATGACTACCCTGCTCATGAGCTTTTACAGCATTTTATGTCAGGGTTTTTATTTTTATTTTACATTAATTTTTATAGGAGGGTTAAAGTAAATCTGTAGCAATAATAGATTTTCTCTTAAATTTTACAACCTTTTGCAAATAAAAATTGGCATTTTGGTATGTGCAAAGAGAAAAATATCAGAGGCTGACAAATTAGAAAAAATGTGAGAGGTTTCACAACAATGAAAGGCAGTAGCTTACCAGCTGTGTAAATCTTCATAACATGTAAAAGACAATTTCAAAAATAGTGTTTTGAATCCCAAAGTGCGCATGAATCAAGAGCAAAATGCTATATTACAAAAGTAATAATAATAAAATATATATATTTAAAGGCAAGTTTCATCTGAGAGGTAAATTCAGGATGTAGATGAAGAGAGATTTAGGATGTAGAACACACAGAGATTATGTCCACATTTGCACACCGCCTTCTAATAAAGTATTGGACAATTTCTGGAAGATGACAATGAGAATGATTATGGCTTAGAAAACATGACCAGTTAAGAAAGGTTAAGTGATGCAGGTTTCTGTGGTCCAGAAAAGAGAAGCCTGGGGAGTTGTGAAACAGATTGTTATGGAAAGGTGCAAGAAAGCGCAGGGATTAATTACAAGAGAAGGACAATCTGGTTTACTCTGCAGGGAGAAATGAAGTGGGCTTAGGAAAACCTCTTTAAGGGTAAGACCAGATGAACACTGAGAGAGGAGCTGGTTACCTGGGAATCAAATCTCCTCTTTGAAATATTGAGAATAGTTTGTGTGTACTCCTACAGTGAACAGTGTAAATGTGCCCGTTTTCTGTCCAAGCCTGAGAGCCTTCCAAGCCTAATTTTTTAATAAATTTTACTACATACTGAGAGGGTTTGGCATATGCTGTTTCCTGAGCAGTTTACAAACAGACAGAGCTTCAGAATATTCTTTTGAAAGGTGTGTAGGTGGGCAGGTATTACAACTTCAGTGTAAAAAACTGGGGGAGAGAAAAACATAGGTTAAGTAATTTCCCTAAGGCCAAGGAAGCAACAAGCATGTCAGACAAGGTTCAACTACAAGCATTTCTGCATCCAGAAATCCTCAGAAGCCCACACCCACCCTTTCCATCTCAGAGCATTTGCCTTTCGGGGCTCACTTTTCATCTGGCTCTATTTTCATGCAGTTGCCTGGCAGCTTCCTTGTTTTTTCCTCCTGAGCTCTTTGCTAGTCACCACATCAATGATTGCACAGTTTGAATTTGTAGCTGCTTTATGACAGGTGAATACAGTTCTTAACCAGCCTCCAAACCCTTCCACAAAGCTCTGCTGAGCTGCATAAAGCATAGGAGCGACACAAGATTTAACTCCAGTGAGCAAAACTCTGCACCGATGACACCAATGACCATCAAACCTCCAGTAACAAGAGCTGGATTGGACTGCAGGAGAGCTTTCTTTCTTGCCTGGAAGATGGTCAGCACATGGCAAGAGTGCTCAGTGATTGCCCAACCTGTTCCCTTAAACAAATCCCCAGGACAAAACCCTCCTAGCCAGCTCAGAATGCATTTTCAGAGGGGAATAAGCAATGTAAGATTTGATCAGCTTTCATATGGCATTGGGATAATGTAAGGGCTGGTGTCCTGTGAGTTCTTGACAAAGGAGGTTGCTTTCTCTGGGCACACCACAAACCCATTTAAAGATGAGTGCTCTGCTTGCCAAAGCAACAAACACAAGAGTGGTATCAGTTCAGATTGACAGCCATTGCTTTTTTACTTTATTCCCTTCATTGTTTTTCAATTTACTTAGAAGGAAACCATGGCCTTGAGGGACTAGCACAATCACATTTAGAATAGTACAGATGTAATTCAATACTTCTCCTTTTGTTCCTCACTGAGACTTGCTCATTCACCAAAACATCTTTCTACTTTCCTCTGCCTTTCTGCATAAGGTATGAAATACCCTAACACTGGGCTGGGTATTAATTAATCTCTCATAATCAGCTTGCTGGAGAACCCTGTTATTATTACAGGTTCTT
The DNA here is from genome assembly GCA_018697195.1 of Certhia americana. Taxonomy (NCBI): domain Eukaryota; kingdom Metazoa; phylum Chordata; class Aves; order Passeriformes; family Certhiidae; genus Certhia; species Certhia americana. The sequence continues at coordinate 5,340,972 of CM031879.1, forward strand.
TTAGAGTCAAGCCAGAAAATCCTTATGTCTTGTGTTGGAGGACTGATACCAAACCATGGCTGACTCCTCTGTGGAATTACCTCCTGTATGTGCAATAGCAACAGCTCAGGCCTTCCCGGGCAGCCCCAGCCCCATGAGGCCCAGCAGTCACAGCTAATTTGTGCATATGCTGCCATTGGATGGATGCCACACAATTAAGAGGACGCCCTCCAGGCATTAACATTCCTCATCTCGCAGTGAGGGCGGTGGGAAAAGGCAGCAGAAGTTTATGGGGTGTTATCCATGGGAGTGTGTTATTTCAACAGCATTTGTACAAATCTGTGAGGACGATTCAGAGCTGGGCAGGGAGCCAACACAAAGAGGTTTCTGAGGCCACAGTGGAAAACTCTGAAATTCCCTGTTTGCTGGAAGAAGATGGTGATGAGGCAACGTGGGAAACTGATGATGCTGGACTGGAAAATGCTGATTTCACTTCTGACTTGTTCTGTCTGGGACCTGGAGACCTGGGCTTACTCACACCGTTTAGGGTTTTTTAAGTAACCCCTATGCCCAGAAAAAGGCCCATCAGCTAGACCCCTGTGAAGCCCTGACAACAAAAAGGATATCAAGGTCTTCACCCCTCCTCCTGTTCTTGACACTGAACAGCAAGAACATCAGTGTTCTTCAGGGACTTGGTATCAAACCAAGGGACCTAAAAGTTCCAAAGGACCTGAGCCAAGATCTTGACATGGAAAAGTCCTTTCCACCAGAGAAGTTCTGGGTTGCAGGGGCCCTATGGGTGAGTTTCTTTGGGCTATCATAGAGCCCCTGGAGGAGGGCTCTGAGTTACTACTGCAGCCTTGACTTAGACTGAGAGAAAGTCTGACATGCTTTGACCGAGACATCTTGGAAGCAAGCAAAATGGAAAAGCTCTGGCAGGAAATTTTTAAGCCAAATTTCTACTGTGTGTTGCTCTCAGAGACTCAGTGAGCCCCATTACTGTCTGGCAGAAGGATCTTGGCTTCATGGTCCATCCCAAGCTGTGTCCAGACGGTCCATCTCTAGGACCACCTGGGAATGGTGAAAGTCTTTGCCTTTGCAAGTCTGGCACTGGCAGGACTGTGTCTATCTTCTTTATCAACATATTATAGGGAGGAAAGCACTTGGTGCCACTTCTCTCTGCCTCACTCTAACATTTAAAAAGCTACAAAGTATATAGAATAAATGATTTAAAAATACTGCACTTTTAGCTGCACTGATTTTGGGAGAATTACATTCTCTCCTACATTTAGTGCATTTATCTCCCAGTGCTAAAATGTGTTTACTGAGGCTTCAGCACTGCTGGCTAATTAAGGACTGTTGCCATCATCATAAAAGGAAGAAAATCGATTCGAATCAAAACCCCACAAACAAACAATGACCTTATTCAAATCAGAAAAAACCCCAATCCCCAACTCTAACAGCTATCATAGGATGCCAGAGAAGCCGAGAAGCCACACAAGATGCACAGCATTGATTACTGTGTAATAATGATTTCCCTTCAGCCCTCAGACTCCTGTATCGCTCATTCAACATTCCAGAGCACATCCCTGAGAATCGTTGGGGCTGGGAAGCAACACACACCAGACCTCGCTGGGGGCTGCAGGTTAAGTATTGCACTTAGGTTTTATGGAGCAGAAGAGTAGATAAATTCTGTCAAATTAATGTAAATGACCACCAATAATTTTTCTTCTGAGAGTCTTTAAGCACTTTTTTAGGGTTTGGAAATATTTCTGTGTTTTTCATTTTGTGAATTGGCATGAATCTCTCCTTGGTCCTGAGATTCAGTTTGGTTTAGTTTTGGTTTTGTTTGTTGAATTTACCAGTTATTTGCTGGAAATTAGAGTTTTAAATAACTCCTTGTTCTTGGTCCTTATTCTGCACTTTCTGGAGCATCACATAGACAAAAGGAGTGGCCACACTCCTGGCTGAACAGAAACTGGCACAGTTCCTTCAAGGAGCAGCTCCCTCAAGGGTGGTGGTATAACACAAGTTTGCATCACTGACTCTCTGCCCTGCATTTCATTCCCTTTGGGTTTGGTCTTTTCTCCACTGACACTAATTCTTTTACACCATACGTAATAGGCAATGTAGCTTTATTTCACCTCCCTGTTTGTTCTGTGGTGATATCTCCCAGGGAAGATTAATGATTTAAGCTGATTTAATGGTGTGCATACTTCCCCTAGGGGGAAAAAAATTTTTAAAAAAAGGAAAATTAAAAAAAAAAAGAAAAGAAAAAGAAACCCTGCCCAGATTGAAAAATGTTATCTCTCTTGAATTTTTGGGTTTTTTTCTCCATTGATATTTGTTGTTTTCCAGTCTTTGATAGCCTCCTAAACAATTTTACCGTCTTTTTGTACATCTGTGATGTTCTCATATTAATGAGAGTCTTTCCCACCAATAAGCCTGGGACTGAGCTGAGTGTATGAGAAACTGCAGTTTATCTCTACTGAGTTTCAGGAGTTTTGCCAGGAAAGACTTCGACCCTACGCTATGTAGTCCCATTCACCTACTTGTTCTGCCACCTTTCCCTTTTCTTCTGACCCTATCCAGGAGAAAAGTCAGCTCACTTGGCAAAAGAGGTTTGTTATGTCTGTGGAAGAAGTTTGAAATATGTGGCTGATGTTTCCCCTTGCACTTGCTGAGGCACCTGCACACTGTTACCACACATTTAAAAGGACATTTAAAAAGACCTCAAACCCAGACATATGTGACAAAACTGTGGTCTAAGCCAAAAAAAAAAAAAAATTACTTAGAACTTGTAAAGAGCTGGTTGAAGTTAAAATAATCCCAAAAAATATTTTTGTTGAACTTTTTCTTCTCAACCTACCTGAGGGTCTACTTTAATAATAATGTGGAGTTTACTGACTAGAAAATTTTCACTCAATGAGAATGCAAAGATCATTAGTAAATGCACAAGAGTGATTTAAAATAGAGTAACTACTGGCATATGCAGGCACATCTTTTTAGGAATGAGTTGCAAGACATCGTAAAAGTCACACCCATTTTATAAAGCTTACTTTACTGCCCTGTCAAATGGGGGAAAGTAATCAGATTCAGCTTTCATGTGGACAAAGACATTTATTCCAGGCAAAGATGGCATACAGAGAGATGCAAATGGGAGGACACAAATTCCCTCCCCACCCTCAGCACATGGTTTTCCACAGTGCTGTGTTTTCGTTTGTGCATTCAGAAGCTGCCTGGCATTTCCATACAGTCAGCCCTGCTCACACCTACTCCCACGGCTGTCTGTTTTGTCAGCCTGGGTTACTCCAACAAGGTGCAAGGAGAAATGATTAACTGCAGTCAATTTAGCTGGAATTCTTAGAGGGAATGAATAACATTATCTTAAGTAAAAAATATCCAGGTGACAGCAGTCATATGCTTGCTGATATTATACACTGCATTGGGTGGATATCAGGGTGAGAACTTAGAAAAGGCCAGGCATGAGTGGATGTTTCATGATGCAATTTTTAATTGCTTCATCAGATGCTCCCTTCACCCTAACCTCTGCACCCGTATTTTCCTTCTTCCTTGTGTGAGGTGGAGCTGCCTTAAGGATGAATCAGGGGAGATGTCTGCTTTCTAAAGGGCTCCTTGGCATTTGTGGCAGACAGAAGGTGCACAAGGAATGAGGCTGGGGAGCGCTGCAGAAGGTGGAGAAGTCCTTGGGTGAAGATGTTTGGTGATGAGTGACTCATATAGATCAAACTTTTTCTAGTGATTGCTGACATCTAAGCTTTATTTTTGGGTTTCTGAGAAACCCCCCCCAGCACATGATTTAAAGAAAGCCTGGTCTCTACCAGAAGCAAATGGTGTGGGAACAACGAACACAGAAATTATTGTATGATGTTGAGGATACAGAGAAATCAGAAATGGCCCAAAACTGAAAGACAGCTTTAATGATTCCTTCATGGCTCAATTCGACACCAGTTAAATAGAGACAAACCAGAGGATGATTACAGGCTTTGATGAACTTTGATTCTGTTGTAATTAATGCTTCAGAAAAAATACACAAGAAAATGAATAATTCTGTTTTCAGGGCAGTATTCAGTGAATAAGACCTAAGGTTATTGATCAGGAAATGAGGAGAATACAAAATAAGGAATATCTGCTCATTGTCTGAGCACTGTCCATCTTATGCAGAAGACAAGAATAAATCCATGAAAAAGACATTTGTGGGACTGCATTGTTAGATGGGATAGGGCTGCTGGGCTGACCCTTGCTCCAGTATTTCCCAACTTTGTACCTTAATGGTGTTCCCTCTTTAAAAAGCAGCTTTACAGGTGTGCATTTTACCACCCACATCCAGCTGGGACTGGGGTTTGGGCTGAAGGGGGTTTCCATTCCATGGGCACGAGTGCTCCACCTCATCTCTGCCCCTCTACCCCTGCCTCCAGATCTTACCTGTTTAGTCCTGGCTGCCTCTTCTCAAACTCCTTTCTCCAGCCCTAATCCCCTCTCCTCATCCTCCCCTACTCCTAGACTGTTTATTCCATCTAGGATTGTGTTTCTCTTCCACTTGTGCCTTATTTTCCACACTGCTGCAGGTGTCAGCAGGGACCCTGGGTGTGCAACACAGGCTTCCTGTCTCACACATTGGGAGTCACCAGTTTATTAGAGATAAGAACAGATCCTGGATTAAAGCTCAGATGAGCAGGTTCCAACCTAGATGTTTCTCAGACATCCCTACCAGGGTGCCAGCAGCAGCAGCAGAAGTGTCCCCCAAATACCAACGAGGGTGTGAGCATTGATCCTGGTGCCATGGAGAGGTTTCTGATGCTATGAAGACACATTCAATCTCTCATCTCACCTGATCTCTCTCTAAAGACCACAATACACTGGGGGAGGGGTTAAATAATTAAGGCTAAATATTGCCTTATTTGTGCCATATAATTCTTCGGCCTGATCATGGAATATTTGCTGAAAAGATTAGTCTTATAAGTAATTAGTCATCCTGGAAGAGAATATCAGTGGTACCAGATAATATTCTAACTCTCTCTAACCAAAACAATTTAATATCTTCTAAATGAAATCCATTTTTCTTAAGAAAATTTACTTCCACAGTATTATTCGGAACCTGGCCATGGAGAGATTTGACTTCAGGTGAAGCAATAATGATTTCACCTAACTTTGTGTTTCAACTCCTAAGCTACTAGAATTAATTGAGCGTGTAATTAAGGAAGGGTTTTCTTACCAATATGATCATGCCTATAATTAAAATCTCACACAAATGTATGTGTGGAAGAATAGGGCAGGGCAGAGAAGAGACCAAAGTGTCTGACAGGTTTACATCAAAGGACCTGAGCTCCTGCAGCTCTGAGCCAGAGGGAGGGGAGGAAGGGAAGACAGGACTGGTTGATAACTGACTTGAGATATTGTTTTTGACCTCCTGTCTTCAAAGCCCCAAGTCATTTGAGTGCTGTCTACCCAGGAGATGTCTTCTATCTTTAATGTTCCTTCAGCATAACCAAGCTTTGCAAGTGTTTGTGCGACTGAGAGCGGAAGAGTTATGATATCTGCCTGTTTTCAGAGGGACTGGAATGGGTTTGGCTGCTGCTTTGGGCTGTGCCTCATCAGTGCTGTGGCCAAGGGACATGTCATGTCCTGAGAGCCACCACTTTCCTCTGATGTTTGTTGCACGGGAGAGCCATGAACCAGATTTTGTAGGAAAAAAAAAAAAAGAGTAGTGCATTTTTACTGCTGCATGCCTTTACTACTAAATCTACATTAAATAGCTGTTCAGCCTGTCATGTGGGACCCAAGTCACTGGCTCTACCTCAGGACAGCTGCATTTGGGAAGATTTTCCTGTTCTGAGCATGAGGAGGTGTTGGGTGCTGGGAAGCTGCAACCCAGCACTGCCACGACAGCTGAGTGCCTGCACAAAAGGAACAAGAGCTTTCTCTAAAAAACCCTAAACAAATCACCAAAATGGGGACTTGGTGCTTGAAGAGAAGAAGGGATTGAGTCCCTCAGCTGGTCTGCCATGTGTTGTGATACCCTGTGACTGTATGAGGGAGCAGGAAGTCCCTCACTCATAGGATAAGTAAGCCAAGGACCAAGACACCAAGGAAAAACAGGTGTGGATGAATGTTGCATGAAAGAAGCCACCCTGAAGAGGGAAACTGCTCTCTCATTTGTTTCATATCTGCTGTGGTCAGGGAAACAGGACTTTGTATATTTATTGACATTGTAATATGTTTATAAATCACATCAAAGAGACACCTGCATCTGTCCTTTGGTCTTCTCTGAACTGAAGCAACCTAAAGGACTTGGGATTTTTGCCTTGCTGGTTGAATTTCAAATGGGTCAGAGTTTTGATTTGGTTTATATTTGGCAATATAAACCCCACAGACTTGGTGGGGTTTATATTACAATGTAGATAAAGGAGGCATGCAGGGAAAGCTAAGGTACATTAGGTGTGTGTTCTCAGGAAGCAAACCTATATGCCCAGCTGCACACATATTTTACATTTATTTATTACCAGTGAAATACTATAAGAAATAGCTGACCATTACTGAAGTCCATGCTGGGGTGCTTAGAGCTATGCTGGTATGCACTGGCTATGGATTAGACATTTTTTGCATGAAATATGCATCATGCAAGGGCTTTTTTTCCTTCCATTTAGTCACAAATATTAAACACATGCAGTCCCTACCAACACTGCCTTCAGAATGACCTAGTACACCAGGCAGGCATGCAGCAGAGCTGTTTTCCTCCATAGATAACTACCAGGCTGGCATTTTGGGGCAACCATCATTTTTTGCTTCATAATCATCTCACTTATATATTTCTCATTTTTTCAGCTTTCCCATATTTGCAGCAGTTAAGACTTTGTGACCTTCCCCAGGGAATGCAACCTATGATTCACAGCTAAAGAGTGGGTGTCTCTGTCTGAGTTCTGCTTTTGAAAAGGGCGGCAAATTGCCTCACCAAGCTGCCATTAAGTAAAATACTTAATGAAACGACTGGGAAAATGAGTGCTCACCAGTGTATTTTCTCTGCACTTCCTAGATATGCCCATGACCCACATACTGAACAAGCTTTGTGCTCTTTGTGCCATCATCATCAGCTTTCTTTCCTCCAGTCCATGCCTTTCCATAATTAATTTGAAACATTATTATTAATTATTATGTTGTTGTTATTGCTATGATTGCTATTATTAATTTAATTTTGGTACCTCTGTGGTCTTTACATAGTTCCCCAGTGTGCTTTTCTGTGAGGTGCCATGGAAGCCAAGAGCAGGGGTTTTTGGCACTTTCAGGCAACCTCAGCCACATGAAGATTTAGGGAATTTAAGACCTTCCTGGACACCTCTGCTACACCCTGGGTTTGCACAGGCTGAGCAAGACACGGACAATTGAGGCCAGGGTGCAGGATGGTTTGAGCTGGGACATGGTGTCTGGGCACTGGGAAGTGAGCAGGGCACATGGGAGCAGTTTCTATTTCCATCCCCTGAAAGGATCCAGTGTTATTTGATACACAATGTGAGAGCTTTGGTCACCAAGGCATGCTGTGATCATTCCAGGCTCCAACACAACAGTGTGCCAAGCCTAGCTGCACCTCCCAGTGATGTGGTCCCGATGCTGAGCTGGTGATGGCAGAGAGGGGATCAAACTGTCTGTGAAGGACAAAGCAATCCCAGCATTGTGATGATTCTGGTTCATCTCAGGGACTGTCTGATAGTCATGGGAGAGCTCATCTAGAGCTGAACCCACTTAACCTGGTGTGCAGCCAAGGGGAGGTCCTAGGATAGTGTAGCCTGGACTCAGTTGTGCTCCTGAGGATGCTGGGAATGGACAGCACCCCTCAGGCTTTGGAACATGGATGAAATACCAGACTCTGAACTGCAATCCTTCCTCCTTAAAAACTGAAGCAAAATGCTCCTATTTCCTCCCAACCTTCAGTAGGGAGCATTTGGGGACAGGGATTGTGTTCTCATGATCCAGCACTAAGCATACAAGTCCCTGTGCTGGATTTTGAGCTCCCGGTGCTCTGCAATGCAATTCCCGTTAGCAGTGCAATGTCCAGCTCCTGCCCAGGATACACAGAGTTTCCTCCCTCTGGACAATAAATAACCCACCCCTGCTGTGACTGGGCACAAGTGCAGGGCCCAGTCAGGCATGGAGCTCACTGCTCTGCTGCAAAGTACAGCCGGGGAGGAAAAATAACCTTTTGGTTTTATGTTCAGTGATATATTGTCTTTAAATCTGAATGGGCTTAGGAAATGTTACAGAACAGAAACTGCTCTGCTTTTCCAGAGGCATAATGTTATGGTACAGTTGTTCCAAAGCCAAAGTCTGCTCTGAGTTATGCCCTTACATCCTCTCTACCAGGTATTTATAAAATTATGATTAACAGTAGCAGACATAGGGCTTCATTATTTCTTGAATTGTCTTTCTTTTTAACTATTGACAAGCTCAGAGAATTACATATGGCCTCATTAACCTCTGTCAAATTGATAATAAGGCAGGGAAGGAGGTACCCCTTCAGCTGCTCAACAACCTGTGCAGGGCCCTGTGGAAGGGCTGCTGAGGGAACACCAGCACTTCCCAGTTCATGCTACGGGCTTGGTGTGGTTTCACAGGAACCTGAAATGCTGTGTTTGTGTGCTCACTGCCCATGTGAGGTTACTCCATCCAGGAGATCAGATGCCCCAGAAATAAAGGGCTTTGGAAATCTCACTCTGTGACTGTCATTAACACCAGTGTGTGTCTATCATGATGGGATACTCAAAATGAGAGTGAAAAACACAGTTGTATCAAAACAGGCCTCTTAGACTCCATAGGAGCAATGTGAGTGCTTTTGGAGGGATGGGGGCAACTTTGGTCTTTTGGTCTTTTGGTATCTTTAAAAACACCAGGACTGGTTTCAAAACATACACAAAGGAGTTACTCTGCCTCTTGGCTTCTACAAGAGTCCTGTAAAGTGATTTTTATATGCTGTCCAGAAAGTGCAGGATCCTAACCTGGAATTCAGCAGGATAACTTGCGAGATTAAAGTTTAGAATCTGTTCAAATGTTTTGCTGCATGCAAAAAACCTGCTTGTATATATACTTTTCAGTGCCATCCAAAAAGGGTGAAAGACTACAGCAATCCACAGGTGTAACCCAGACTCCAGGCTTTGCTTTCCCAGGGGTAATTTCCCCTCCTGATTTCCTCCCCGACAATCTCAAAAGTCAGCTGTCACAGCCTTTGCTATTTAGGATTCTCAGGGTAGAGTGTACTTCCCAAAGTTTCTCTGCTTTGAGCCACTGTGAACTTCTCAAAGTAAGGCACAAGGACAACTTAACCATTCTTTGTGAGAGATCCAGTGGTCAAAAACTAAGTAAGTGGCTTTGAAAGCAGAGCCAACAGGCTTTAACAAACCAACAGTAACACCACGGGAGTGTGTTAATCCCCAAAATCTACAATAAACAGATAAAGTTAATAAGATTCAACAAACGAGAACAGCCCCATTAAAGCTTAAAGAACACTATCTAAATACTACACACTTTATTTACTGAGTTCCCTTGCTGAATTTGCTGTACACAGGAACACTCAAAATTCATTATCTTTGGATGCAAAGCTTAGTAAATTTTACAGTAATTAATCTCCATTTACCCTCCGCGTGTGTTTCTGAACAGACGAAAAGTTCATTGAAAAAGTTCTTTCAGCCACTTTGAAAGAGAAGCAGTGCTTTGATAAACAAAAAAGCACCAAACACAGGCTTCTGAAAGGAAAATAGAGCAGTAGCCAGTTCTGCGTGGTTCAAGCCAGGTGCTCATTGCAAATTCAGTAGCGTGCACTGGCAAGTGTCAGCAGCAGAGAAACTGAAATTACTGAAATTCTTATGCCAGTGTAATTTGCTGAAGGCGATGCACTGAGGGTTAAGGCAAATTGTGCATGTGTTGAGGATTATAAAACAAATTAAAATGGAGGCTAACAAAAGGAGTGCAATATTTATGCATTTCTTCATTCTTTTCACTTCATGGTACTCAATCAACTTCACAGTCTCTTAAGGTGGCATGGGGACATTGCTATTGTGTACATTCATTTGCTCTGAAAACAGTGGCTCAGACATTCTAGGCTACAGAATTTAACTGGTTCCGGTAATATTTATAAGTACCTCTATTAACCTACCAAATATTTATAACCCACCCATTACTTCTAATCAAATGAAATTTAATCAACACAAAAAATGCAGTAAGTTCCCTGTTCAATGCATTCTATTTATCTGCAATTTTGATATACTAGCCCATTTTACCATGTATCCCTTCCCTTCCCCTAGAATTCCTGCATCTGTGCACCCTGGTTATACAAAAGCAGAAATGTTTTAATCACCTATGGCTTACTGCAGTGGAGTCCATTACATGGTGTAATGCGCTTAGTGTTTAATACCCAATTTACCAAATATTTTAAAAAGTTTCTAAAGTACCCACTGTATGATCACCCAGCACGGCCCAGCAACCTTGTGGAATGAGAAACAAGTCATCTATGAAATATGCTCTTGGTTGTATGTTCTCAACATACAACTGCTGGCAAGCCTTGCCATGGAGCTGGTTGGGGAAGTGAGGACATTGTGTCCATGTCTCTGCCCAGTGTCTCAGCTCCAGCCCTCCTGCACAATAAACTGGACCTTTTTAGTGAAGATGTGCCCACCTGTCCCTCTGTCAGCTCTGACATGGAGTGACAACCTCTGTGAACAATAGGGACCAAAGAGCTGACAGAAATCTCATTTTCGTGTGCCACCACGAGATTCACCCAAGCCCACCTGCAGGGATTTAGACCTCATTTTAATTCCAGGGACCCTTGCATTTGGCTGTGAGAGGCAGATGTAAGCTGTCCTCACCTGCTCGTGACAGACTGTGAGAAGTGACTGCTCAGTCAGCTCTTGCTCCTACTTACCCATGGAAACAAAGAAAATTGTTTGGTTTGAGTTTCCTGACTAGATTCAAGCAGGTTAAATAGAGCTGCTTGAGACTCTAAGGATGAAAGGGAGTCTTTATTTGCATTTCACTGTGTCAGGGAGATGTTTTCACACAGGTTCAAATCTTGGAGGTCCCAGATACTCCAGGCTCTTTTCAGGAGGCTGAAATGACCAGAAATGACCAGAAGCCCACTGTCCTTCATGTCACTGTACAAACCAAAGGACAAAAAAACCCTCTAACTAGCCTCCAACAGTTTCAGCCTTAGTGTAAAACAAGTGACAACAGATGGGATCAGACAGACGGGGGAATAGAGGAGGGAAAATGAGGCAGTATCAGGGAGTGTGACAGGCAGGGGTCTCAGCGCATTGGCAGCCTTGCTGTTGTCAAGTTTCTTTTTGTGTAGTCATCACATATTAACGTTGTATTTGGGGAGTTAATAGATTTTACACTTGATTTTTCTGGCAGGGAGCAGGGAGCCACTGCCAGCCATGAAGCATCTTGGAAATGAGATAATTTTTCAAATCTATTCAAGTGATCTATGCATTGTTATTTAAGGTAAAGATGTAAGGGCCAAATCCTGGCCTTTATTTCACAGTCTATTTGAATATCTCTATCAGCTGCCATGGAGCTACTCCAGATTAACAGCAACATAACACCAACGTCAGGATCTGGATCTTCCAGAGAATCCCGTTGATCTTACATCACTGCAATAGCTGATTTAAAATGACATTTCCTTGGCTTGAGAAGATTTTCCCATACACAAAGGAGGTCAGAATCTCTCCCTTTCTCTAATATTAAGGTAAATTGTGATCCAAAGGACCATGTCTATATTCCCAAGCATACTCTTCTCTAGGATCAATAAATTACCTGATAGTAGCAATTGAGATTACAATTTATGGATGGTGTTATTAGGATTTACATTCTACGAAGCAGGCCAGATGAGCAAACAGAGTACCCAGTCCTGGACCACTTCCCTACTACTTCTCTGTCATTTTTATAGCTTCACACATGCTGCAGGTGCTGATACTACACACGTCTGACTGTAATCCACGCATCAGCCTGAGAGCACACCAGTCCTGGGAGAGACTGCCTCCAGCAGTCGTTTCAAGCCTGGTTAGAGGAGCAGAATGGAAACATCAGCTCAAGCGATGAAAGTTACGTTTTCTAATAATGGAAATGAGATGGAAATGTTGGGCAGCTGCTAGGGGTTTCCTCTAGTATCTGATTTTAAAAAAATAATACTGAGAAATGCCTTACAAAGCCTAACATTAATGTATGTATTCCTCAGTAATGAGTGATAAGAATGGCTGGGTCTATAATCCCTTATAAATCTTTCATTTTAAAAACGGCCCATAGCATTGTTCTTGGTAATGGAGAGCTATATGAAGTTGGCAGGTTCTTTTTTAAATTATCAACTTACTCAAGACAAAAACCCCTGAATTAAAGTGGAAAAAAAATTACTCCCCTGAAGAATTGCAGTGCAGACATTTGCTGGCAAATTATTTTTATTTAAATCACTTCTTTTGGTTTTAATATTGAAAAGTCTTTAAATCATTGAAGAGCCTTTAATTTAGGATAGTGGATGGCAGGGATGTAATTGAGGAGACCAGACTAGCTGATCTGCTTCAGCACAGGGGCTGGACCAGACAATTTCTCAGAAATTTTCAAGTCTGGCATTTATAGAAAGCAACTCTTGTCTGACTGCCCCTTCAAAACTGTTTGCATCTAAGATATACAAAGACACCCTGTTGCCAGCAAGAATTGCCGCTGAATTCCAATTCTTCCAGTCTTGAGATACAATACAAGAGAGTTGGATTGAACGTGGTGATGGACTGAAATCAGAAGGATTTACCCAAGGCAGTCACCACATGGGATGGAAGTAGTGACTAAATAAAATTCAGTCAGGATTCAGTCTATCCCCCAGGACCACAAAGAAATAATGGCATGGGAAGAAATTTTACAAACTTAACCATCACTGTTTTTTCTCTGTCTTTTCCCTGCTGGAATTCCAGTTCCTTTAATATTGAAAACCTTTAAAGAGAGTTGAGAGTGTGAGAAGGCAGCAAAGTGCAGCAATTCCTTAGCTCTGCACACTCACTCTCTATTACAGACTACTGGTCTGGGTCCACAACAAGAGGTTTCCCACCCTGGCAGGGTATTTGGGCACGAAATCATCCACTCTGCTTGTCCGTGCCAGCCTCACTGCTGGGAACACCAGGCTGGGGTAGCCCAGTGTCCCCATCCGTCCCTGTGCCGCAGGTATGCTTTCCCCGACTGGCTCCCTGGGGAGCACGCACTGACACACAGACACAATGAGAGCCTCCAACTGGAAATTCAAACAAAAATATGGCTGTCTACTCCAAAAGGCAAACTCATTTACAAAGGTCATCTCTGTCGAGGGAGAGTGATGCGTTACTCCCCTCTTGGAGGCAACTGCTGTCGCTCCTCCGCCGAGTTACATTCATGAGCGTAGTTTTGAAAAAGAAGAAAGGAAAAAAAAGAGACAGAAAAGAAAAGAGACAAAAGCCCGGCAAGCCCCCTCTTCACAGAGCTAGCCCCGCAACTCCCCTTCCCCTCACCGGGTAAATTGAGCTTCAAAAGACATTAACATCTTTCCCTACCTTCGTTCTCATCGGAGACAGAAGCCCTTCCATTTTGGTCCGATCCTCATGCCAATCCTCGTCCCCCAACTTAGTATCTCGTGCTCGTCTCAAGCATCCCACACGAACAAGAGCATGTCAGGGACCGCCAGCGACACCCTTCACGGGAGCTCAGCCAGCTGCCAGCCTGCCAACTCGCAGTCCTCAGCCGCGTGGAACACCGTTCCTGGAGAGACCTTCCTCCCTCTCCCTCCTCTCTCGCTCTCTGTGCATAATCTGCCCGCAGCTATGTTTGTACCATCGCGGCTGACAAACGATCCCTGCCTTACGTAATGCATTCAGCACAGGACGGGCGATCCCAGCCCAGCCGCGGGGACCCGCCGGCGGCACAGGGAGGGAGGAGGGCAGGTGCGGGACTCTGCCCTGCTATTGTGCCGCTGGGCTGCTCTGATGATGCTCCTCCGCTCTCCCTGCTAGCGAGGAAAGCACCGAGAAAACTTCGTCACCGTGGGAGATCGTGGATTCCCCGGCACTGACTTAAAAGGGTGTAATCCTCATTCCAAGCTTCAGCCCAGGAGGTTTTCCCTGCTCGGGAAACGCCAACAGTTGGAGCATTTTCTGCTGGGCGCGTTTACTGTCAGCGAGTGACCAAACCCACGCTGAAAGGGAGTTCCTGTCAATTGTCAGCTGGGAATTCAGGGAGAGAAAGAAAGAAAAGCGCACTAAACAAAAGGAATATACTCCTGCAAAGTTGGTCAGCAAAAGATACTCCCTGTATACATTTCTATTAGCATTTTAATTCAGATCAGAGGATTTTCCTTTGTGTAAGAATCCCTGATTGCTCCTGCTTTATGCATTTTGTTTTCTATCATGAAGTGATGCTAGTACTGAGGCACTTTCAGAGAAAAAAACAACTAAAAATCGAGGTACAAACACACCAGTGTTCAGTCCACAGGACCAGACCAGACCAGTCCAAAGTAAAACCCTTTTGAAATGCCATCAAATGAGCACAGCTGCCCAGCACTGCTCCTAAGTCAGCTCCCCCGGGGGCCACCCCACTTTCTTAACACAAACACAAAAGGAATCCCCTTCCTCATTCCAGGGGATGAGGGGATGGGTATTTCCACATACGAGTACCCAATTGCTTTCCAAAAGCAAAATTAAAAACCCTGTTACACCACCAGAACTCGATTTTCAGTGTTAGAAAAATCACTGTCAGGTTGGTTGGAGCATATTACAGGTGGAAATATCTAAAGCCCTTTAACACCGGCTCTTAGGCCCCAAAGCTACATGGTCAGGGACAGTCACTGTCTGATTCATACACTAAGCTGGATTTGGTTAACTCCTGAAAATACCGTGTTCTCTGGATGATGATGGAGAATCACACAATTAGCTTTCACCATCTAAACCCCTGCTTTCTGGTCTAAGCCAGCTACTGAGGCTCCTGAAAAACCAAAAATAGAGACCAGTTCCTTCTCAAAGTGATTGGGTGCTCAAACCAGGGACCAACTCTGACCCCATGTATCCTTCATGCTCAGCCCAGGGTTCTGGATGCTACACTGAGAAGGAGAAGGTGCAATGGAAAATGTTCGTGGTGGTATAACAAATGGTTCATGGCATCCCAGGGTGCAAAGACTGGGCTGAACCAAGAAACAGACAAAGCTGCTGCCCTTGAAGCCCCAGAAGAAATGCTCCCAGACAGTGACACATATGAGCATATTCAACCCCACACATCCTTTTTCTTCTCTATCTCTTCCAGTCCTTTCAACCATGCAGATATTGCAGTTTAAGGCCATTTCTCTTATTATTCTTTATAGGGTAAAAACAGGGAGGGGAAGTGCCCCCTACAGTGATTAATATTAATTTCAAATATAATTAACTGTTCTCAGCCAAATTCAGGCTCTTATCAAACATGAATGAATCTGATCATATAATTCTGAAGGCAGAGATCAGTTTTCCAGAAATAAAGAGACTGTTGAATGCTGGCAGGCCCATCCATTTCTTGCTGGTTGTATATAAATGTGTTTTGCTATTGGTATTTACAAGACTTTAATAAGACTTTGAATAAATGGCAGCAGGAATTCCAGGCTCCAGTAAGACAAGGCCGTTGTGATTTTTCTGCCATACAGCATTGGGCCAGGATTTGATGAGAGGTTTACATGTCTGTGCATCAGTGAAACATCATCTTGTCCAAATTGTCAGAGGAATTTGACTGCCCATAACCTCAAGAGGAATTTAAAGGGAGAGGAGATTTTGGGTATTTTGGAGGTGTTAGGTCAGGTGTGAAGATTTAATGCAATATGATAACATGGATGATGCACCCGTGGCAGTGTATGAATGCCCAGTTTTCCTAAAGCTTAGCTCTGCTTTGAACTAGGCCACACTACAGTGCCTCATGAGCCTCCCTGTGTTATCTCTGTTTACAAGCAAGAAAAAAAAAAAGACATTTCTCCTAAAGTCCAAAAGAGTAATTCAGTCTGGGACCAGAAAAGCAAGCTGGGGCCTTTCTGGTTCAGCAGCACTCAAAGCCTCTCTGATCTGAATGGATTGGGAATTGTGCTGATACTGCATGAGTCAGAGCAGAGGCCAGCTCAGCAGGATGAGCAGGAATGGGAAAGAGTACGGTGCTGTTTGAGCAGCACTCATGAGCCAGGAATGAGTCACTATCTGAGGAGGGCAAGCTGTGACCCCCAGCTGCATCCCAAGGATGCTTTGAGTCCCTGGGCAAGTTGTCAGCTCCTGCATGGCATCACCATGAGCCACAGCAGGAGTAGTGTGTGTGACAGTAAGGTCTGTTCACATCCACCTTCACCAGTGGGGCCAGGGGACCCAAGTGGTTCTGCCTGTGTGTAGTTTTGCCTTGGCTCCTTGGAAAGCCTGGCAATTTCCTGTAAGAACTGGAGCATCAATGGGTGCATGGGTATTGTGCACCACATCATCCTCCTCTCAGACTCAAGGCACCAGGTCAGACTAGAGCTGTACGAGCATCTAGGCAGATGCTCTGATTTACCCTGTGCCTCCTTGTCCTACAGCAGCAGAATGAACATTCATTGTGCTCTGGACTGCTTGCAGCCCCTCCTTTCACATTCAGAGCAGTAATTTTACAACTTTGGGTGCCAAGAAGTTTGTCTTCACTTTAAAGTTACAGTTTTGGTTGCTCTAGCCAGGGGTGCAGTGCCCCAACAGCATGTACCATGGTCTGACACCTCATTCCTCTGCTGGGCTGCGACTCACAGCAATGCCCAAATTACTGCAGACTTGTTCTACAGCCTCTGCTCCTGTGACTTCAGATCAAAGGCACTGCAGAGGCAAAAGGAGCATGTGAACACTTGCATCCTCATCTAGAGAGGTGACCAGCATTTGATTCAGATCCTGGACAGCTACACCCAGCATATCTCAGGTTCTCCATCTGCAGAGGAAGGGACCAACTTGTCTGGTTCACACAGGTGTTGCAGAGGTTCATGTGTCCTGGATTCAAACCACCATATCCTAGAAGATGGGAATATAATCGCCCTTGGCCCCTTAACTAGTCATGGGAGTGAGAAACCTTGCAATCCCCTCTTATATTGCCATAATTTAAGTGTCTGTTGGACTCCAGGCAGCAGACCAAGGCAGATGTCTACCTGCAACCTGGTATGTCTTACTTAGATTCAGTCTTGGAGCTCCATCTCTTTCTAGGTTCTGCTGACTACCTTGACAAACCTCCATGGACCAGAAAGAAATAAGGGATTTTCCTGATATTTAGCCAAGTAGACGTAAACACCTGAATTTAGCTGCCTGTATCTAGAGCTGAATCTTACCCTCTCTGCCCAGTATCAGGAAAAATGGCCACCAAAATCCTTATGTTCCCTGTCAGACTACTGGCTGAGGGTCCTGGAAACAGCTGAACTCTGTGGTATGTATTTGAGCCCTCAGTTCACCTCTTGTTCACCCTTTGTGGGCGCATCCAGGCTGAGATAAAATTCTGTAAGCTGAACAGTTCCTAACCTTTGGGTTGGGGATGCCAGCACTGAGCCAAGTCGTGCAGGCTGTACCAACCCTGAAAAACGGAGGGAATTTGGATTTGGACCCAGTCCCCAGTGCTCTGTGATGCAAAAGCTGCCATCTCCTCCTGCCTTCCGCCCCCAGACCTGCCCGTGACAGGGACAATGGATGCCGTGGCAGCGCAGCCTACCCTGCATGTGTGCCCCTGGCCGACCTCTCCACTGGTCATTTCATTCATCTAACAAAAGGTAGCATCGCGGTGTTGCCATGGGAACGCCCCGCCAGCTGAATGGCTACAGCATCCTATAAGGGAGGGGAAAACATCCCAGTCACACACCAGGGCTGTGCTGAAACGTATCTTATATTTAGAACAGGCGGTGCGGGGAATACTAATGAATATTTAACACTCGGAGTGCCTTTCATGCTTGTTTTTTTTAAATTTTTGTTTCATACTTCCCATAAGCACAACATTTGCTTCCAAATGGTCTGAAAATTATTGCTACTGTGCTTCTCTCATCACTGCTTCTCCAAGCTTCCTTTGCTTTTCATGAAAGCAAACTTTTCGTGGGTTACCTAAAAAAGGGAAAGATTTGCTCATGCTCTGCAAGAACCAGTCCCTTTCAGGTATTTCTTCCCCCCCCTGCCCCCCAATTAAAAATACTTGCTTTTAACCATTAATTCCCTGTGCTGCAGAAAAGAAATGAATGAGTCAATCAATCAATCTAACATTTATTCATTCATTCATGCAGGAAATGTACACACCTGAAATGTCCTGAAATTCCTTTCTTCTGTCCTTTTCCCCTAAATGGTGAGCTGTGAAAAAAACAGGTCTAACAGCCCAAAAGCCCAAACTATCAATAATTTTATGTGCTTTATTTTATGACATATTTTTAAGAAAACAAAAGTGCTGGACATAGTGGTCAGTCCCACCTGCCGCTGCCAGGCTGTGCAGGCAGATTTGGAAACTCCTGTTGATGAACAAGCTGATTTTTTTTTTTTTTTTTTTTGAGGATGGCAAAGGGAAGTGAGAACAGCACTGGCTGGGGTGGCATGGGGAAGAGGTACCCACCCATGTGAGCTCACAGCACTACCAGCCTGGGGACTCCCATCTCCAGAGGTGCCAGGAGGATGCAGCCTGGCACAGACTCGTGGTTGTGCTGATGGCTGAGTGCATCCTCTCTGGGATGGCACTCCCTCTTCACTCTCCTCCTTAGCTATAGATTAAGTTACAAACAAGGTTTAAAAAAATGAAATGTATCAGATCTCATTCTGAAGCAATTTCCTGGCATATATAAAGCTTTGTTCTCAGAAGGGCCAGATTCTTAGCAACAATTTTAAGAGTGAAATGTGCTCTTTTTACTAGCCAGTAGCAAGGCACTGGGCTCTTTTTAGAGGTTAGCAGCCCTGCAAAAGCTGTTGGGATCCCAAAAGCTTATCTATGTGCTTCCTGCTTGGTACCACGCCAAGGCACTGAGGATAGAGGCTCAATTCAGCTGGCAGCTTTGTCGGTGATGCAAGGGGAGGAACAGTGCTGTACTGGGTGTGTTGCTTTGGCAGCACTGAGAAACTGGAGCTGTGTTTATTTGTTGCTGGTTGTAGGGCATATTTTCAAAATGGAGAAAGGTTTTCCTCTCCAAGATTGCCAGTGCAGTCCTTTGAGTTCTGCTCTGTGTGTTCAGTGGGAGAGGTGGTTAAGAGGGGACACACCCCTGCTCTTTGCAAGCTGTTCCACTGATGCAGCATTTGCATAAGTAAGTACTTTCAAAATCATTTGCCACTTACCCTTACATGGCACTGATTCCAGTGAGGGCTAGAAACATGAGCTATTTTACTGGAGTTCTTCTTTAAGGCTCTAATGACCTGTTTGTTTCCAGAGCAGTTAGGCTTTTTCCACAAAAGCAAAACCAGTATGATGAGAATTAAAGTTTCAAGGTATTAATAAGGCTGACTTAGCTGCCTTCCAGATCTGGATGGCAGACATAAAAAAGTCGTATCTGAGGACCATAGGTCATTGTACAAGTCTGAGAAGACTGGCTTACAGCAAAACCAGCTCAGCACCCTGCCCTGCTTGGCAGGACCATCAGGGTCTGTCTATCCTCCTCCAATAACTGAAAGGCATTTATCTCTACGACACATCAATGATCTCAGCCAGTCTTATGATTCCTGGTAAGCCAGTGTCACAGTTTAGGAATGAAAACCTCTCTATCACATAAATAAACTACCTCAGCAGAGATGGAGACTGCTGTGTTTGGAGAAGCAGATTCACAGGATCAGGCTCTGGCTTGGTGGCTTGGGCAAGGCTCTGTCTACCTTCTTTTTTCTTGCCTCCAGCCTGGTCACTGGGAGGATCTACAGATGCTTTGAGGATCTACAGATGAAAAATAGGAGTCGTTGATATGGGGCTCACAGACTCAAATTAAGAATTGCTGTGCAAAATCTCTGCCCCAGCAGAGAAAATGGCCTCTGGTGGTCCTGGCTCCCAGCAGGAAAAACCACAAGGCTGAGCATCCTTCTTAGTCTTCTGATAAAACATGTGCTAGAAATATGAAGGGGCTTCATTTCCTAAATAGCAGCTGAGCTATATTTTCCTTTTGCTGCTAGGTATATTTGCTGTTCTGGACGTTAACAGTCAAAACACACACAAAGCCTTTCACTAGAGCATTAGGTCTATGTATGCAGTTTCAACAGTCAGATGATTTATTCATCCACTTCAGTAACCATTCAAACAGGGCATGATGTAGAAAGCAACAAACGCTGAGTGTTATTGTTTGGTTTGCAAGAAGAAATCAACAGAACAGGATAACAGAAACTGCTTTTCCAATGTAAAGGACTCCAATCCCATCCCTGTCAATATCTCAGTTTAATTAAACACCATTTCCCAAAGCTACAACTCTGCTAAAGCACAGCTATTATGCTCTCAGTTAGAAATCTGATTATAGCAACCTCATGTCTGTAACAACACAACTTCTGATGCAAAGTGACTTCTAGATACTCTGCAAATGCTCATAAATGGACTTGAGGCTCTCTGGACATATCTCTGTGTGTGCTGGAAGAGAAGACCAGCTCTCACAGGGCAGACAAGGCAGTAAGAGAAAACCAGTCATTTTCCTGAAGTGCAATATTCTT
Organism: Certhia americana; assembly: GCA_018697195.1. Classification (NCBI taxonomy): domain Eukaryota; kingdom Metazoa; phylum Chordata; class Aves; order Passeriformes; family Certhiidae; genus Certhia; species Certhia americana. The sequence goes on from CM031879.1 coordinate 5,361,611, forward strand.
ACAAGTGTGCAAACCCTGGACTGTGGTATTTTGGCCTAAGAAAGAGAAGAAAAGGAGGGAATGAACAGAAGGACTAGGCATGAGGCAAAAATTGAAGATGGGGTAAGGGTAAAAAAAGGTTGAGAAAGTACAAAATAATATTAATAACTATCATCATCATCATCATCATCATTATCATCACCTGGGGTTGCCCAAAGGGAGTCCTATAAAATATTATTTCATGCAAAGAGTCTAATCTTTCATGTTTGATTTGGTTTTGACGCAAATCAGAACCTCAAATGAAAAGAGCCACCAGAGACCATCTCTTCTCCAAAGTGTATGAACAGTCTTGATCCCTCTGAGGGTGAAGGCCGGGCCAGAATTTTGCAGGTCTCAGAAGGTATTTCTTCATGTAAAACACTGTGGGGAGAAGGATCCCCTGGATGACAGTCTGAGGTAGATCCTGCACTCCCTTTTTTTGATGGAGTGCTTCACAGGACATAATCAGATGCTAGATCACAGGTCTAAGGGAAACATGTGATACCATTTTTCTTCATGATACTCCTATATTTTTTAATTTGAAGTATTTTTATATTAGTTTGTTCATCCCTAATGAATCCCACTCTCCAGAACCAGAGAACTGCTGGAAACTCAGAGTCATCACTATCACTTAGATTTACCTCCTAGGGTAGGAACCAGAATCCCTTCCCTTTCATCTCAACTGGGCCTCACATCACTCCCCCAAATAAAAGCTGAAGTTTGTAGCATGTTGTCTTGTTTTGTAGTGGATATTTCTATCTATGCCCATGGTTGCCTGTGAGCCACTCCCTCCTTTGGTCACTGTCTTCTTTGTGCTTCAAGCCTCCCTGGTGAAGCCCTTTAGTCACCTGGCTTTTTTTTTTTTTTTTTTTTTTTGGCATGTTTCAGCTGTGATTATTTCTGACCAAGGTTTCACTGACATTGGAAAGAAGACAAGAGCTAAAACAAATCAGAGGTCCATTCAGCTCATTCAAACTCTTGGTCTCCCAAACCCTTTCATGAAATTCCCAGGTTCAGTTCCTTGGGGCAGGGGCAAATGGGACATTTATGCACCTCCCAGGGTGTCAATAAATATATAAAATAAAGATGCCAGTACAGCATCCCCAGCAAGGCACAGGAGAGCTTCTTTATATAATGAATATATATCATCAGCCTGTTTTCAGTCTAAACAGCAATCCTCACCTGCATTAGAGCCTCATTTGAATTAACAGCTGATATTGGAATTCATGGCACTATTAGATGCTGTTAAAATTCAGGGACCCCAGTCGTTCTTTATCTGGAAACAACAAGAAAACTCACCAAAACAGGTCAGAGGTGGGATTCATCTCAGCTAACTTCAAATATCGACAGTGTGACTGGCTCCAGCTTAGCTGGTCCATTATAATTTCTGTATAGTAAGTGGAATGGACTGGCACTTCTAAGGCTCAGTTCCCTTGACCTGTGCTAGGAAAAGGTGATATGTGTCCTTACTGCCTAAGAAAAATATAATTTTTTGTGTGTTTCTTGTGCCACAATCCTGGCAGAAGTTCAGATGACAGCATCTCATTAAAGTTCTGCTCATTATCCTAACACCCTGATTGCCCATCTGAAATATCTTGCATGCAATAAGAAAAGCAGTCACTGTGATGATGAAGCTGAACTTTTAAAATAATGGTAGGTATTTTACAGTATGTGTCAAAAGCCTGAAATCTGCCCAAACCCTTTTTTTTTTGATATTTGTAAAGGTCATTGACTTTGAAAAGTTCAATAAATTAAACAGTCAATTAACAGTACACTGAAGTCTTAGCATCACCTGGATGTAATGACTGCTAGGCACCTAACTTTCCGCCAAATTTCCTGAAAAGTGTTTCCTCACCTGCTTTTTATCTTCTACTGTATTTGGGATGATATGACCACTTCTTAGCTCTCCTTCCCTAGTTATCTTACTTTGCTTACTAAAAACAATTTCAAAGGTAGCATCACTGTGCAAAGACACAGTTAAAGGTCTGGGGAAGGAGTCAGTTTAGTAAAGGAAAGAAATCCCTGGCATGGGGCTTGTCTGCTATTGGTCCAAAGGTGGCTGATGCCTGTCTTCTATGAGTCCTTACAGGAGTTATGCAGGTGTAACCCAGAGCATGTAACAGGTGAAAGTCACCCACAAATTCCAGTGGGATGAAGTTCAGCCTTATGAGTGGAGGACGAAGCTTTGATCACCCCAAAGAGCTGTAGCCAGGGCTGCTGCAAACATTGATCTTCAAAGCGTCAGTGCGGTCGATGTGGCCGGTGCTGCTGTGCATGTATTGATGCTGGGATAGCTAAAAATAAATCCAGCCACATGATGGGGGCTGTGGCATTTGTCCATGAGCAGTGGCCTGACTTGTACCTCAGGGCTCACACGTGTGCAACAAGAGCAGCTCCACACTTCGTGCTCTGGACAGACCAACAAACCCTTGCTGAAGGTTTTGGGTGGTGGTGAGGGGCACTGGGTGCAGCGTGGTGGCTCATTGCCATGTGGAGCATGATTTGTTGTGTGTCTTCATGGGAAAAGGAAACCCACCTTGAGGGTGCAAAGGAGGGACCTAGGTCTACTCTGTTTTCTGCCTTGTAATCCCTTGAGGGTTTAGGGCAAACTATGCCTCAAACCTCCATGCACTCAGGTTTATCATTATGAAAGTGGAGATAATCTATACCTCAGAGGAACATTGCATGGATAAGTCAATTAACTGTGAAATCACAGATGGAAGATGCAAAAGAACAGCAAAGGATTAGTTTTGCGGATCAACCCTGCCAGGCACAAATCCATTTTTAGATCCTTTTTTTTTGCCCTCACTAAAAATCACCAGCAAGCTGTTTCCTTGTAGTCCTGCTGTTAATGGGGCAACCCCACCAGTACCAGCTACATCTGTGGCTAGCTGTGGAAAGGGGGGAGTGAGGCCACCTGTGCTCAACACCCTGATCTGGGCAGCCCTTGGCCACTGCTTGCCCTTGCCTGGCAAATGCTGCATGTCCAAGGGAACAGCAGCTTCTCCTTGTCTGTGTCATAGACATAGACCTAAACCAGCTGGTCTTTAGGATGTGTTGGCTACCAGAGCTGACTACTACTGAATTGCCAAAGTTTCCCCTTAAGGCACTTTTTAATTCCTGCAGGACCTCATGTAGATATGGAAATCTATTAAAGGATGTTTTTCTAATTTTAATGCAATATAAAAACATCCTTAACATCTTGTGCTTTGAAAAAATGTACACAATAATATATATTTTTTTAATCTGAATCATTGTACTATAGATAATTAAGTGGTCTTCACTTTAAAAGGTCACTTAGAAACATCACTGGATTTATTACCCACTGGTGATAACCATTTGGGAGGTAAAACTATCTCACCCAAGGAAAGCTCATCCTAGTACTGCATCCTCTAAGCACCAGTGTCAGACATGCAGTGTAGGATACCAGGAGATGATTTATCTAGCAACAGCAAGAGAAGGGGCTCCTGTCCTTCCTCATCCTGGCCAAACCCAAATCCATTCCCCAATCCCCAAAATTTGTGTACCCTTTCATCTGAGAGGTGTTGGATTAGAAAAAACAGGTAAAACCCCAGGTAAAAGAAAAAAAAAACAATGTAAGGTAAAAAAAAGTAAAAGTGGATTAATGAGGTTTATATTATCTGCCTTGTGAAGAGCAGCAAGTTACAGCAGAAAGAGCAAACACCCATGAGAAGGGGAAGACTTTGATCTGCTGCTAGAGGAAGTCTAACACAGAACTCCTGTTTCTGCTTGCAGTGTCATTTTCCAGGTCATTGGTGAGAACTAACTTACTGTATTTTGTTCTTTGCTTGGTTGTGTTTTTGTTTGGTTTTCTTTTAAACCAGTTTTTCATATGTTGGCAAAGTCCTTAGGCACACTTGGGCTAGCAAAATAACTCTTTTGCTGGTAATGTATTTTGTTAGAAAAGTTCAGTAAAGTACATTACACAAAGGCCTCTTTTGCCCTGGGCTGCCCAACCCAGGAGGGTTGGGCTGTAGCTCAAACCTTTACGAATTAGCCTTTAAGAATGCAGAACAGGCTATTGTGTAGATCAGCTGCTTTCTTGAGTTTCACATAGAAAAGAAAAATGTTTAACAGTCCTTATCGTAGCCTCAGGTAGCTAAAGCTTCAGTATCACTACATCTAAAATACAAGGGCCAGATATTGCATTGGCGAGATGTTGAAAAATCCCACAGTGGCTGTATCCAAGCACATATTTCATAAACACAGTTGCAGTAAGAAAATGGGAAAATATTTCAAAGTGAATAGCATGCAGACTGGCTTCGCACCTACTTGTCTGTCTTAGTTTGTTTTAGTTCACATTTCCAGCTGATGTGAACAGCCCCCTCTAATCCAAATGACATCAAGACCTGATGGTGACATTTTCAGAGCAAATGTACGTTCTGTCACTATTTCCTTGTGTCACACTTTTTGCTACAACCACAGGAGTGTGATTGTGGTCCAGAGAAAAGAACATCCTCTTTTTTTCTGGTGCTACATTTCTTAGAGCTCTGCCTGGGATCTCCTGGATTTAGAGCAGTGGGCCAAAGACTTTCTGGCCCCCAGGACAGCACTCCAGCTGGGCTGGCTGAGCTGGGTATGTGGTGACTTCTCATTTACTCTGGTTTAGGTGCAGCCTGTTCTGTTGAGCCACTGGCAACAGTGCAGCCCAGAAAAATCTCCAAAAGAGAACTCACTTTGCATGCTGTTACTATTGGTAGGGAATGCAAATGTGGACATTTTTGCAAATCTAATCCTCCATCCTCCCTCCTAAACACATTGCTTCCTGCTTCCTGGCAAAGTCTTCCTCCCTTTGCACTCTTCCCCAGGGCTTCAAGGAGAAAAATGTCTGGGCCAAGTCTGTGTATGGCCACCACTTTATCATGTCTGAAGATATAGCATTCTTGGCCATTCTTTCTGGACATTCTTTCTGGACAGCAAAACCCTTGGTCCTGCCTTTACTGGGGTTGGGTTAAGAAAGAGATCCGTGCACTGAAAGGTGCAAACTTGAGCAGAAATGACAAAACACCACATATTGAAATCTTTCAGAGGAATCTGTGTCTCCCATTGCAGTTGCTCTGCCTCCAGGATAGCTGCAAGGCTGACACTAATTTTCAGGCATTTCCAGCTTGGTTTTCTAAGCACTTGCTTATGGCATTGAACACTGTTTGGTTTCAGAGCAAAGGATCTTTCACTGAAGCATCCCGTCCTCTCAAGGATTTTGCTTCCCCTTTCTCTTCTGTTGGGTTGGTACTTCAGTCATGCCAACAGGTGTTCTCTAAAATGATAGCCACCTGATGTCATGAGGAGGGTTTCTTTACACAAAAAGGGCTTATGAGGACAGGAAAAATAGTGGCTGATCCACAGTCTAGTGTCTCAAAAGATGTTTGCTAGAAGCTAAATGATCAGATGCATACATTAATTGTAATTGTGTATCACCTTCACCTGGAAACCACCTATGGCACAACTCTGCATATTTCAGCTCTTTTCTGTTCTCTTGTCTCCTGAGGAGAGATTAGGATTGGCTGCAATTATGTGTTAGAGCAAACTGAAAAAAAATGCCCATCCCTCTAAAGAAATACATCATTAGTGTGGTAGAGTTTTCATTATTTAAAAGCAACACCTTTTCGCCCATAATTTTTGACAATCACATTTAAAAACCAAACCAAATTAAAACCTGCATATTTTCCTACATACAGGTATTGTTGAGAATGTCACACCTAATAAGAGCATGAAAAGTCAGATGAAAGCACCGTGCTCATTTCTCAGCAGCTGGGAACGGCACTGAGAAAAGCACAGCAATTGAGATTAAGAGAGTCTTCACAGTGCAAGATAACCCAGCTGCTTGGAAAATCAAATCTATTGAACATACAGATTTCATGCAACAAAACAATGCCTTGCTGATAAAGGAAAATAACAATGCTCATGCAGAGTTCTACAGTCTTCGATTCAGTTTGGAGATAAATGGGCAGCCCTAAACTTTTTAGAAAAAGTCAGAGTTAGCTTTCTAATTGTGACTATTCATTGCCTCTTTTTGCCAACTCTGAAAAATCAGCTCGGAGGTATTCATTTGATAATAACATACCCCACAATTTACTGTGGAAAGGGCACTTGCATGGGGAACTAGGACATGCAGGTCTCATTCATCACACTGACTTTAAGAACCTCCTTCAGCTCTCTTCTCCTTCTCCTCAGTCTTCCTGTGGTGAAGAGACATCAGTGCCTTTGGGAAATGTTTTGACATCTCTAGATGAAAAGTGTTATACCACTATCCTATCATTTCCTTACTCAGAGCTGATTCATGCTAAGAAGTGAGGAATAGTAAGGCATACAAAGCTGATCAGAAAATATTTTTCCCTCTGATGTAAGCTGTGTACATCATAAGATTCTACAATTTCCTCTGAAAATTGCTATCTGGGCCCAAATATTTTAGATTTTTGAGAAAACTGGGTATTTTCTCATGGGAAGTGATACTTGTTCATAAGCTTTAAATCTTTAGCTGAAATCATCTTTGCTGTTGAAAAATGGTTTTATGCAATCAATTTTGATCAGCTTTGAACAACAAACTGCTCTGTTGGGATTTTAAATTTTCATTGCTATCCAAATGTAACATTGTACCAACTGTGAAGGTAGAAAATGTTGATTGTTCCCACCCATTCTCCATTCTTCTTTTTTGCACTGTGCAAACTGAACACAAAACCACTTTTCCAACACCAAGATGCAGCCCTCCTTCCTAGACTCAAGAAATACATCAAGCACTGGACAGGACATCATAAAACCCAGCTCTTTCTTACCTTCAAGGTGCCATATTTTCAGTAACCTTCTAATAACCTCTGAATTTGTATGATATTATTGGAGAAAAGCAATACTTCTGGAGTTTTCAATGGATATAAAAGAAATGTAACAGTCTTAATTCCTCTAAAAGGAATCTTTTATTTGTTCATGAAAAGATGGTTAATATGTTCCCTCTGATAGCCTTTTGTTATGTGTTTGGCATTGTAATAATTAGCTAGTCATTCCTGCTCTGATTTTTTGTACTGGCCAGTTTTTTAATCAATGGCAGAACACTTTACCTTTCACCAAATGCCTCTGGTTTCCTTGAGAGCCTTTGTAATAAAATTCATCAAAGCATTTGTAAAGTCCATAAAAATCATTGTTGACTAGTTTTCTTTCAAGTCATTGTTGTATCGGTGCTGAAGACTTCAGCCAGGCTGGGGAAAGGATATTATACTCCCCAAGACAGGTTGTTTAACTTACAACTAGAGTCCCCTGTAAAAAAGCTACCAAAGGTACTACAGCTGGAGTTCCTCCCTGCTTCTGCTTACACCAGCAATAATATATATTACAACTTGTAGCCTTGAAATCGCCCTCTTGGGATGAATTCCCAGCACCACAAGCCCTTTCTTGAGAGGATATAATTAACAATGTTTTGATTCTCCCTCCCCTCTTTCAGGCAAATCTGGACTCCAGCCCTTACATCTTTGCCTTGGTATCCTCCAGCCCTTGTGAAAACGATGTGAGTTTTGGCCTTAATAACAAGCCATGTAAAATCTACATAATTGACCCCTTTTCTGAAAATATTTCAAAGCTTTTTCTTTAATCTTTGAATATGCATGTGCAGAAGGGATGCCCTCATTTCAGCAGACCCTTGTTGCATACAGCAGCCTTCTTGCTGCCATACAGAAAAAACAACCAGGGAGTTTTAAGAAATGGGGTTTTTCCTCCAGATGCCCTACTTTTCCTTTCTGTGTGATTTTATGCAAAAGAGCTCAAACTCTTTACTTCTGTGCCAGGCATCTGTGACATTACTGCACATAATATAACCCACATATCCATGGGATATCAGGGTTGTGGGGTCCAGAGTTGAGGCCCACGTGTCTGTGGTGATCTTTGAGTTTTTCATGAACAGTCTGAAGGAGTTTTGCAGCACCACCCAGGGCAGAAGCCTTTCTCTGGCTGCCTGCCTGGACAGAGAGGTATCCCAAGCAAGTCTTAGAGGTGAGAGTTGCATCCTTAACTCAAAGAAGTGGAATCTGCTCATTAAGAAATGGGAAGTGTTAAGGCACTTCTGCCTTAGTTCAAACAATAATGGCAACATGATAATTTTCCATTGTATCTCACTTGGTTGATTTCAGTGCTACTAACTCCTGAGTTGTGAGCCCAATTCAAAGCCCACTGAGTCCATGGCATATCTCCATTTATCCTGAGGGGACCTGAGGGTGTGGATCTGAAACAGTAGGGAAGATGATCTTTGGTTTTGAATTTGGGTTTGGTTTTATTTTTAATTACTTATAAGCATTATGGCTTCATGTGAGCTCTTTTTTTCTGCATCTAAACATTTTTTGCCTTTAACGTTTCAGTATCATTCAGATAGCCACCTCTTCTGAACCATAGTTTGTTCACCACTTGCTTACACTGCTCTGTTCATTGTCCCCCTCCTCTACCAATCCATCTAAACCTTTTTTTTTTTTATTTTTCATGCAATTTACATGCAAAGCCTGTAGCTCTTATCTGCCAACAGAACTGAGAAAAAGAATGATGGAAACAGACCTTGATTTCATATCTATGACCAAAACCTGCCTTACCCAGCTCCAGAGAGGGACTTACACTTTTCCACCCTTCGGATTCACTCAGTCCTTCCACTTGCTAAGAGAGAGCTCCTGCAAGTCAATATTACTCACGTGTTTATTCAAAATCAATACTGCTTATTACAGCTTCTGCAATTGTGTCTCACTGTCACCTACTTAGCTCACAACCTTCCTGGCAGACTCCCAGCTTGCTGTGAAGTTGCAAGATTGAAGAAAAGAGAAAGTGGGACAGACACAGAGACCTGCTGACACGGGATGTCACACAGGACAGATTGCCAAGAATTCCTTCATCTGCTTCTCATTCCCTGCACTCAGACACACATGACCAGATGAGAGACAGTCATGATCTTTGAAATCTCTGTGTTACTCTCAGTTTCTGCTTTCCCTCCTGAAAAACAGAAGGCCACAAAGATGATCAGAGGGCTGAAGCACATTTCCTGTGAAGACAGGCTGAGCAAGGGCATTGTTCAGCCCAGAGAAGGCTCCAGGGACACCTTAAGAGCACCTTCCCATACCAAAAGTGACTACAAGAGAGCTGGAGAGGGACTTTGGACAAGGGCATGCGGTGATAGGATAAGGATTAATGGCCTTAAACTGAAAAAGGGTAGACAAAGATAGGATATTAGGAAAGAATTCTTTACGGTGCGGGTGGTGAGACATTGAAACAGGCTGACCAGAAAAGTTGTGGATGCTCCATCCCTGGAAGTGTTCCAGGCCAGTTTGAGTGGGGCTTTGAGCAACCTGGTGTAGTGGAAGGTATCCCTGCCCATTGTTGGACCAAGGTGATCTTTGAAGTCCCTTCCAACCCAAACTATCTTTTGACTCTATGATTCTAAGTGATAACTCACACCTAGTTCAGGTTGCAGGAAGGATCAACAAGTGCTCAGTCAAAACCATCATCCATACATCATCAAAACAGCGTGCAATGTTTTTATACCTAGATGCTGCCCCTGCTGAAGCAGATGGCAATCTCCCATTGGCTTTAGTGAGGCTATAAAAAGCCCATGGTGTGCATGCAATATGGAACAGCTCCTGTTTGAGCCCACGCGCTGTCGGTGCCACTTTTTCTTTTGTTTGCTCCACAGATAAAGAAAGCCTCCACTGACCCTCACGAAATCTCCAGCCTCCAATGCAGAGTGCTGGAGAAGGATGGAGGCCAAATTCACAGCAACAGCAGTGTCTTTTCTTGCACACAGGCACTCAAGTGCCACGACTCACAGGTTACACAAATCATTCAGGAGAGCCAATTCCAGAGCAAGAAGGGCTATGGGTGGATCTCAGGGCACTGAATTATATAGCAGTAAAATGGCAGATGGTATTCAGTGCCTATTAGAGCAAAGAGAGTTGTGGGGGAGAAAATAAACTTACCTATGTGTATGCTATTCAGCTTTTAAAGGGCTGATAGCAGCCATGAGAGAAATGCTGGAGACACTGGATAGTTTTCTGAAAGCCTTGGGTCATACTAAGAGGTGGGAAGAAAGACAAAATGAATGTTAGGAAATCTAAGGCAAAGGGTTGAGTATAAAATACAGGCTTCATTATTCCTCTGTAGAAAACTCTGCGCACCCTTATTTTGAAAATTCGGTGTTGTTCTGATGATTTTGTCTTGAAAAAATAGAGAACAGAGACAGGCAAGAGACAGAAATGGTCAAAGGTTTAGCAGGACTTCCACAAAATGGAGGAAATAAAATAGAGAATTTTTGGGCTTGGAAAAGTGCTGAAGAGAAGCAAAAGGTTTGTAAAACTGCAAACAATGCAACAAAGAGGAATAGAAGAATAGTACTTATTTGTTTCTCATAAAATAGGGACTACTGGGCATGCAGCAATGTCACTGATCATTTAAGATGAACCTCACACCCTACTTTCCTTATGCTATGTCATTAAGCTGAAACCTATTGCAAAAAGGTACTCTGTAAGTGATTCAAAAGGAAATAAAAAAATTGAACAATTTTTGAGTGGTTAAGTCCTTCCATGGTTGATGAACACAAAAGGGTCCACCTGAAACTTTTAGCTCAGGAAGAAAATTCATTTACTACTGATGATCCACATCCTTATTCCTCCCTGTAAGCACCCATGGTGGTGTTTTCTGTCTCTTCCCCACAGTTGTGGGGTGCCTCATACACCTGCAGGTGTTACCGACCCTGTCCTGTGAGGACAGCATAACTGCACTGCAGAGTTGTCTGTGATGTCAAAATAAAATCTGGCACAGAAAGGCAGCCCTTGTGTCACAAACAGAGCTGCTGTTCCCCTGTATAAGCTGAGGTCTTGGCTCATGAGTGAAGTAAATGTTTTTTTGTGGTTGTTTCCAGTGAAGACCCCTGCCCTCTCTGCCTGCAAAAAGCAGGAACAAATACATTTATTTGTAACCTTTCAGACTCTGAGACTCATTTTTCCATTGATTACCTTAAAAAACAGGGGCTATTTATACACATTACGGTCTATAACTGTCAGCCCTGTGACAAATCACCCAGTGCCTTGTCAATGATGTGGAAAATAGTGGCCATATAAACAGATCAAATGAAGTGGAAGTTAGAGAGTACAATGGTGTCAGGCCATAGCCTTTGACCTTTAAAGGCCAGAGGTCAAATCTGTCTGCACTGAGAAGTTAAAATGACTTGGGGAGCTCAGCCTGGTACCCAGTGATGAAGCAGCATCTTTCCTTGGGACAGGTGAAGAGCTGGTAGAGGTAAAGCCTGGGGAGCATGTGAAGTTTTGCACTATGACTGTGGAAGCTCTGATTAGAGAAGACTCCAGTGTGGTGTCACCAGAGCACCTGACCAGAAAGAAGGTAAGTAGTATGGGAAATGTGAATCTCTGGGAGAAGTCATAAAGGACTTATCAGTGGTTTGTGGAAAAAAGCTGCTCATGAACATGCTGAGGCATGTTCAGTCATGAAGTAGTGGGTAGCTGCATTCAGAACAGCAACCAGGAGAGCCTCCTTTGCTGTTTGTTTTGCAGCAGTTTGGGTTTATGCAGTTCCTGTGGTGCAGAGCACAATGAGATGTCCTGGGCCAAGTCACTTCACTGCTACTTCACCAGTGTTTTTCTACAGAATGAAACACCCTTGTATACTGGGGGAGAAATAGGTTATTGTCAGAATAACAAAAGCAATGGCTTTTCCATCCCACCTGGAGGGGCCATCCTGCTTATTTATTTTTATTGACTCACTCTGCTTTTCCCATTTGAGTTACAATTTGACAAATGCCATTAATTGCACCTTTAGCAGTTTCTCCTGGCTGCTGTCAACACATGAAAGTTAAGTAGTAGGACAAGACATTCATTAAAATCCATTGCATTTTTAAATCCTGTGCAAGCCTACCAGGCCTCAAATCATAACCTCTTGCAATTGATAAAAATGTATTTACTTGCATGCTGTGCAGGGCTTGCTGTACAAGAAGTGAGAAGGCAGAAAAGGCAACAGAGACCTCTCCCTCCTGTACTGCTGCCTGCCTGTACACTGTTGTTGCTCCCCTGGGACAGCACCAAGCCTTGGCTGCGTTCTGCACTGGATGAAGAATCAAGGGTGCAAAGGATTTGTATTCCCCAATTCTGAACTACCTAAGGGATCTCAGAAAGCCCTACTGCACTACTGGAGCTGCTAAAGAATAAAAAATGCCATTTTTTGGATTCTAGCCTCTGAGGGGGTAAAGCACTTGTCCTACTGCTTGACAGCAGACCACCTGTTCTGCTACACACCGTGAATAATCAGTGGCATGCCTTGGGCTTTCACTGTCAGGGATTAACTCTCTGCAGTCACGTGAGCTCAGGCTCAGCAGTCAGGTACAGCTGCTGCCTCACCTGAGCTGTCGTCGCTGCTGACCAGGTAGGAAGTTCACAGCCTCTGATGGTGGCCCAGGGGCACCCAGCAAATTGTTTGCCAGAGATGGTGGAGGGATCTTTGCTGCCTCCAGAGTGGTACTAAGCCATCTGTCTCTCCAGATGCAGGGGGACAGAAAGGAGCCCCTCACAGCACACAGGGGCTCCACAGTTCACAGTTCAGGAGGAGGGACCTGGCTTTATATGGGACCCTGACCAACCTTCCAGATCCTCTCCTCTGCCCCACAACTGCAGCGGGACAGAAGGGCAAGTCCACAAACTTTCTCTTCCCCTGACTCCATCCAAAAGAAACCTGTCATCACTTGACTCTGAAAAACCCTAAATCCTAATATACTCAGAAAAGACTTCAAGCATCCAAGACACAGCTTTCCCAAGTCCAGCCTGAAGGCATGAGCTGGGCTTACCTGACTTAAAATAGTCATTAATGGAAGGATTTTTCTCATCTGAACTTAGACATGTCAAAATCATATGTCTAATTTTAAGTCAGACACCTCACATTATGTTTTCTCCTAGCCACAGGTATCCAGAGGCCACTTAATCTGATTTTAGATGCCAATTTTGGGATGACATGAACCACCTGTTGGAGACACCTACTACTTTTCATCAACTACAGGGAGACAGGAGGGTGAATACCCCAGAATTAGATGTCTAATTTAAAAGTGTCCTGAATTAGGTCAGGAAAATCACCTCCTGCCCTTATTGGAAGGGCTGAACTGCTTGGGCCAATGCTCAAGGGATATGAGCAGAACCAAAGTGGGTGGTATCTGTATGAAGGGAAGGACAAGAGTGCCCTGAGTGAGGTGAAGGAGAATCAAACCTAAATAAATCATGGTGATGAACTATATAATCAAAAATATTTTATATGATATATAGTCAAATGGGGTGCACTAGTCTGAGGCTCTTTCCAATAAATGCAACAACCACAAGATGACACAGCACCAAGAGTGGATAATGAAGCAGAAGAGAAGCCACTAGGGATAATCTAAGTGCAGGGTCATGGTCTTTTACTTCTTTCCACCTGTTCTTACCAGCTTTTGCACCTATGTTGTCATCTTTGGGTTTTGTAAATAAATGATTTTATCTATTTGCAGGTTAACAAATGGTGTTAAAGGCATTTTAGGGAAAATGGGGGAAAAGAAAGAATTTACTTTGAGGTAGCATAATGGTATTCAAGGTCAGGATTGAGGTGTGATTAGCCTAGTCCTTAGTATGTTGTGTCTTGTTTATAAAACAGATACATATTTCTACCTCAGCACCCTGGTGGCCAGCAGTGGCAGGTGTGTAAAGAGCAGTGATCACTGTCAGCCTGGAAACCTCTCCAAAGAGTGGGAAGAGAGTTGGGAACAAGCCTTAACATCCCCTGTCTCAAAAAGGGCTTGGCCACAGCCCTGGAGCAAGTGGCCATATCATGAGCCAGAGCGAAGTAGGGCTCACAGGACCACATTAATCTGCTCTTTCCCAATCAATTGCTTCAGTGAGATTATCCCAAACATGATGGATTGGATTACTTAATCCAGTTAGACAGGAGCTCAGGCGGGTGGGTAAATAAGGGGAGCCAGGAGTGGCGTGGCCTCTACTGACCTGGAGCAGCAGCCAGTGAAGCTCTCAGTGCCCCTCTTGACCTGCTCCTTGGGATTGACAGCTCTAACCAAACACATCTAAGTGACACCAGGGGGGTGCAATTCCAGGCAAAGTATTTGCCATCAGAAGGGAAGAGGGTGGACCTGGCACTCATGGCTATTTCTTCCTTACCTTGTGCACTCTTAAGGATGAACAAAAGGTTTCTCATCCACAAACAACAACAGTGAAGAGGAAAAAAGATACAGCTTGACAATGCATTTAGCTATTCCTGAGAGATTTCCAGTGTTTTGAATACTGGGAAAATGGCACATAAAGCTGAAAATGGCACCACTGGATTTGGAGGGGGATGCAGCACAGCTGAGCTATGTTTAATGAGGGTGCTCTGGCAGCACTAGATCTGCACAGCAGCCAGTCTCTTGTCTACAGAGTGCAACCATTCCTGACTTGTGTTATTTGATATTAACCAGCACAGTTGCTTAAAATTTAACACCTGAATTAGAAAGATTTTGATCACTAATGACTGCATGCAATGCTACGCTCAGCATGAGCCATCAGACAGGCATCTTCATTTTGTGTATGCAAGTCCTGCAGCTGGAAAAGGCAGCATTTGGGTTGGTTTTTTTAAAAAAGCTGAAATAAATCCACTACTTATCCTTGACAATACCAACAAAAAGTCTGCTAAATTCCCCCCACACACACCTTTCCTAAGAAAAATAAAGATACTCACAGTGAGATAAAAGGATGAGTGTGTTTACATAATATATGCAATTCATTATCGGCTGATCAATGATTAGATGTGGCATTCTACTCTAACCTCTTGCAAAATTTTATTAGATGGAAAAATTAGTGCCTGGACTGGCAAACAGGGGAGGGTTGAGATCTAGAATCCTGTATATTTATACTGAGTAAGCAAACATCAAAGGATTCTCATGCAGGTTTTGGGTGAGAATTTTGTTTTGGGAGGGTGAGAACAAATCTTCCTTCAAAAACTCAAAAATGCAGAGAAAAATTATGCATTTCACTGACACCAAGCATTGAACTGCTGCAGTCAGAATATGTAACCAGAGCCAAAAAAGGGTAAGAAATAGCAGAAATGAGTAGCAGAAGTCTATTCTCCTTGAATAATCACCACATACATGGGCATGTTGATATAGAAATACACATTGAAATATATTTAGCTTACAGATGTTTTCAAAACTTTTAAAATAAATAACAGGTTTTTATAGTCTGGCAAACCCTGTATTTTGAGGTAATTAAGGCTGATTGCTTTCAGAGCAGACTGTTAATAGGTTTTCCTTATTTATCAAGGGTCATTTAACATTTGGAGTGTACAAAACATTCCACCAAATCGTCAAACCACTTTCCACGAGCAAGCTTGATTAAATACATGTCATGATGGGTCTCACATCAGATCTCTGTGGCTCACAGTACTCTATTTACCCAGCAGTTTCCATCCCAAACACAGAAGCAGCACCTCATTACTGGTTCCTCGAGCTGCCTTTACCTTAATGCTGCCCACATGGGGATTTTTCCCTTCTGAGGTCTTCAATATTTGCTCAAGGCTGTTGTCTTACCTCTGTATAGAGATACTATAATTGCAGAGTCTTTGGGTAATATAAGCAAGAGACTCAGATCACTTCCAACGGCATGAAACAAAACTTGGGATCTCCCTGGGGACCCCTATCTCTAAATTTTGCCTCCAAGCCATCTCAGGGGAGCAATAATACCCTTTCAGGATCTGAAAGAGAAGCTAGTAACCAGCTACTGGGTCCCTGATGATCACACCCAAGGTTCATGGACCTCTCAGAGTATCCTTGGAAGATTTGCAAGAGCAATTTGCTGATCTCAGGCAGAGCAGAAGTTGATCTGAACATGAAAAATTATAAAATGTCCTGGTGTCTAGGGAGGTGAGGGGCAGAGCTGTGCTCAGATCCACTGGAGTGATATGATCAGAGGGGGCTGCATTGTGTAGCTCCCCAAGCAGCCAGCCTGGAGGAAACAGGAAGCAGCTGTTTTGTGCAATTATTTCTTCACAATGTATGTATTGTTGGCGAGGGCATGAAGATGTGTGTTTCTGTGAAGAACCTCTCTTGTGAATAGGTAATCAGCAGTAATTAAAAACTTCCAGACAGCTTCTTGGGGGGAAATCCAAATCATACAGTGACAGAAATGTGAGACAATTTGCTTCCTCTCCCACAACCACAGCTTGTCTCTGACAATCTGGCAATACTGGCTGAAAAGTCACGCATGACCTTCAGTGGGTTTCGTCTGAAAACCACACAGAATTCTGTCTGTTTTCTGGAATCAACTCTCATCTTTAGTACCTTAATTTACCAGATCTGCTCAGTTCTATATTTTGATTGCATTTGTCGAGTGGAGAGCAAAAGTGTCAGAGGAAAACTAGGAAAAAACTCAGATAATTCCTGACTCTCAGGGAAGGCAGTAGATGAGTAGAAGATACAGAAGAATGAGAGTAAACTAAACTAATTTCATACTATTTGGAAACTGCCAGCTTCCATCATTGTACTGCAAATCTCACAGCATTTGTTTTTTTCCCCCAAAGCCCCAGAGAATATAAAGCTCACTTTTATAGACATAAATGCCTTGCTGTTGCAAAGAAAACAATGAAAATAAGGAAAAATATAAACTCTAAACAAATAGCATGTGGTAAACAAACAGGCCTAACCCCCACCCAACTAATTTCCTACCTACAATGATCTTCCCTAATAATATATATTGGAATAGACAACTTGAAATATACAATAGCACAATTAAAATGGTAGCTTGAATCTCTGTGGAAAGATGGCATTTATGTCAAATTTAACTTTTTCAGCATTTTTGCATATATGTTTAAGAAAGTTTGAGAATATTATATTGTTTGGTTAAAATGCCAGAATCTGAAAGCCAAACCAACTGATGAAAGATACTCAGCTTAAAGTATGCAAAAACTAACCCAAAGAAACATGATCATGTTTTATTTAAAAGCACACACATACACACTCTCTGATGAATAATATGAGCTGAGTGAAAATCACTTACTCTTGCTACAACACATTGAACTCAAGGACTTGGTGACGCAGTTGCCAATCCCTCATTCTCAAGGACCATCTGCTCTTGAATCTCATCTCAAATGCTTGCAGATACATTTTTAGCATTTTTGAACATGTACATTTACTGGTGCTTCCCTTACACACCTCTTGGAAACCCACAGTCCCAGAATGGCCGTATTTTTCTCTTAAAGGGCAGGTAGAAATGTAAGTGTCATTAAGTCTCAGAGTTAAAATCCCCCTGAGTTAAAGGGGTCAAACTGCTTCTTCCATGATACTGCCTCTCTCTTAGATGTGGGAACATGTGAGATCAAATTTCATCCAGACAGTTTACTTCATAAGAAGGCAGACATGGCATCTTTTAAAGGAAGATAATTCTTAGAGGACTGATGAGGTCACTAAAAAAATACTGACACAGAGCATTAATGAGGGCCAATCTGATCTGACCTCTGCCTGAGCCACTGAATATTGTGGGATTGCTTTTAATATCGACTATTCTTCAGGGAGCAGGAGGTAACAAGCTATATGTTTCATATGGTGTGTGAGTGACTTGTGGATGACTGATGCCTGCTGATCTTTGGGGCTGCATGGATCACTTGCAGTGAGAGGCACCACGTGTGATTAAAAATAACTCTGGGCTCACTCAGGATTGCTGTGGGGCAAAAGGTTATTAAACCTAACTGAGTTCATGAGATGATCCAGAGACATTCACAAGACCTGTTCAGGCAACTGAGATTGTGGGGTAGGGTCAAACATCATAAGGGGCATCTTAAAATTGGTCAGATTGCATCTGTGAGAATGCATCCACCTTGGACGTAGCAAAAGCAGCCTTGCAATAATCAGCCTTCTCTTTTTATTTCAGAAAATCCCTGCATAGCTCTGATCTGGAAAATCTCTCCCAAAGTCAGAATGTTCATTTCATATGACTAAGTCTTAGTTTGTCCCAGTGCTGCATCTTGTAGGGTTCATCTTGCAAACCCTGTCCTTAACAATCTTTAGTGTCCATAGTTTTAACTCATACTCCTGTAAAACCCTGACAGAAGTCCATTCATTTACAGTATGGTCAGGGGAAAAAAAAAAATATTTGCAAACCAGATTATTGCAAACCTCTTTCTACAAGCCAGCAAATTTTACTCAGGAATGCAAAAAGCCTAAGAAGTCTTTTGAAATCACACCACTGGGAGGACCACAGTGGCTATTGGAAACTGTATGGTAGTGCTAAGACCTGTAAAACATCTGTAGTGGATATAGAGAGATGTTCATTCAATACACATGAGCTGAAACTTCACAGCAGCCTGAAGGTGTTTCCAACAAACCAAGTCATCCACAGTGACCTTGGTCTTTATCAGTTCATGTCTTATACCCCTTGCTGACTACATGGCCAATGACACAGCCAGAGCAGAAGGTGAAACTCATGGGCTTTATCATGGGACAGCTGACCAAGGTTGTTTTTCCTACATTTGTTTTGATTCCCTGTTCATTTCTAGCCCATACTGGGGCTTTTTCTAAATGACCTTATTCTCAGTGAGATTTGTGTGACAAGCCCTGTTGATTATTGATGCTCTGCTCTATCAATTCTCATCTGTGAGGCCTTGAACCACCCAGCTCATACAGATCCAGAGGAGGAGACTGCAACCTCCCCAGCCAGCCTGAGGACCAGCAGCACAGGTATTGCCAAATGAAAGGAGCACAACCCTTGCAGCTCTGCCAGACAGCACAAACGTGGAGCCAGTCCTCTCTGCCCAGACCAACCACTGCACCTTGACAACAAGAAGTGTGTGTAAAGTTGTGTTATTTCACACAGGGAATATTCTTTTGGACTGAATCTTCTGGTTTGTCTCAATTGATGTGGGGTTCACTTCACGAAGTGGTCTTGAAGCACATGGCCTATGTTCCTTCCAGGTAACTCCTAACTGAAATATGATACAGAAGCATTGTAGGAACACAGCTAATGCACTCCAAACAATGATGTACCAGACAGTTTATGGGACGTGGTTAAAGCTTGCCTGAAGTAAATGCCTGGAAACTGGTGCAAAAGAGAAGTCCTTGGCACTGACTGTTTCACTTCACAGACCTGCTGCTGTTAGGTCACTCTGCTTTCTAAGGAAACACGGCCAAACACTTCAAACTCTGTGGCTCTACCATAAAACTAATTTATTGGATGATGGGCTGGCATTAGGAAATGGTCTGATTACAAGACAGTTTTCCCCTTGTACAGAGAAGAGGATCCTACCTCTTTCAAGTCAAAACACAGATTCAATAATATAAGTAAAGCCTCTGTATTAACTCAGCCCAAGTGATATATGAGAGATGCTTTTATGAGTTTAGCAAGACAAGGACCCCTAAGTCATATGCCGGCAAATGCTAAACTATTTGTTACTCCATCTTCCCTGCTCTTTTTTATCTCACTTATCATGGAAGAGGTGAACAACTGCCCCATTCCTTTTCTTCTTTTGCTTTGAACAGCATTTGAAATTATCAAGGACTTTCCAAAGATTTCAGAGGTCACATTAGAAAATCAGATTTGGTTGAAGTGCTCTTGAGTGATGAACATGATAGAAAATGCTGATTTCAGTAACTGAAGAAGAGTAGACTGGTAAATAAGGTTTGGGGTAAAATACATGATAGACCAAAGTTCATTATGGAGCTGAGAGCTCTCCTTCCTCTGAGTCAGCTCCATACAGTCTGTGAGGGAACAGGGTAAGATAAAGAGAACATGAACTATATACAGCTTATACCAGATGTTTTCTTTGGTGAAATATACAGCAGGATGGGATTCCCTGTATTTTAAACATACAATCTGTACCCTTCACCTTTGTGCCCCATCTTTTTCAAAATCAGAATACATGGAATTAAAGTTTCCAACCTTTGTTCTTGAGGAATAAGCTTTCAAATGTGGAATTCCAAAATGCAGATGAAAAATATAAAATTAACACCCCCCCCACCCCCAAACTCAACAAAACATAGCCTTTCTGTTAATATGTTTTTTAAGCCAATACCATTAAGGGAAGGAAAATTACTCATGGTTTTGACTGTATAGATCTGTCACTCCATTATAACAGAGAATTTAAATCAGCCTTTTCTCATTTGATGCTTCATCTGTCTGTGAGTTGAAGTGCAGTTAACATACATGTGGTGTTGGAATCTGTATGGCACTTGGTAAAAGCACAACCTGAATGAAACTGAGACCTGTAGAAAAATAAGAAAGGCAAAATTCAGGAGGAAAAATTCAATTTCACTTTGTCTGTGGTTCAGATCTGATCTGAGGTGCCAAACAGGTTGTGTAACAGAATCTACAACAATTCAACAGACTCTGTATAGACAGAATGGGTCCACAGTGGAGAGAGATTGAAAAATTATTTCCATCTGCCTGGAAGAGGGGGCAAATGTCACTGAGTTAGAAAAAGCAGAGAAGGGGTCATTACTGAGGACTCACCATACATGGCCTGACCAGTGCACACCAGGACAAGAACACAGACAGAGATGTATCAAGAACTTTCCTTCTCTCTGAGTAAGAACTTGCTTTATAAACAAGGGCACAGCACCTTGCCTATACTGTTTAATTTAGATCCTGTCAGTTTTCTTTTCGCAAACCCCTGCTCTCTTGTGACTTTTCATGATGTCTTTTGTAAATTGCTTGAATGCCTATCCCAGGCTGTGCAGCTGCAGCAGGTTGGCAGACTCCCTGTCCTCAAGAACTGGAAAATAGGAGATGTACCTCTGTGAGGACAGCATAATCCATGTGGGATTTCAGAGTGCCTTCTAGCAGTGCATCAGAGAATCACAGAATAGGGAATAGAATCACAGAATAGAATTGGGCTAGAAGGAACCTTTAAAAATCATTTGGTTACAACCCCCCTGCCATGGGCAGGGAACCTTCCACTATCCCAGGTTGCTCAAAGCCCTGTCCAAGCTGGAATGTTTCCAGAGATGGGGCATCCACAACTTCTCTGGGCAATCTGTACCAGGGCCTCAGCACATTCACAGTAATGAATTTCTTGCTAGTATCTAATCTAAACTTGCCCTCTCTCAGTTTAAAGCCTTCCTATCCTCTTTCAGTTTAAAAGCATCCCCCTTGTCCTGTCACTTCATGCCCTTGCCAAAAGCTCCTCTCCATCTCCCTTGTAGATTCCCTTCAGGTCGTGGAAGATGTTCCAAGGTGTCCTTGACACCTTCTCTTTCCCAGGCATCCTCAGCCCAGCTCTGGACATCTCTATGCCCAGGAGTGCTGTACCCCGTCTAAACAAGAGCCCAAGCCAGGGACCCCAAGAGCAAACTCCCCAGAGAAAACTCAAACATCAAATGCAGGGGTGAGAGGCTGAACTGGCTCCACCACCAGCCCACCACAGGCACCCAATTGCAGCAGTCTGCACCTCCCTCTGGAGGCATCCAAAGGCACCTTCCTCTCTTTGTCAGCCAGTGGCACAGGGATTCTCAGCCCCACCTCCGAGGACTGAGTTGCTAGGCATTTATATTATAGATACAAATTGAGACCTTAAACTAGGCAGGCTCAATCCCACACCTGGTACTTATATATTATGAAACAGCCTTTCATTATATGATCATGTATTTTCTTTTTAATTCTCCCTGAAGGACTGTTGCTTCATTTGGGATGCAGGATGGCCAATTGCTGGCAATATATCGTGGCTGAGTAACTTAGGAGGGTGATGCTCACAGAGTTGCTGAGTCTGGGAAGTGTGCAAAAAACACGGCAGAGAGGTACAGAAAGAAAAAGAAGTGAGCTTAGGCTTAACACAAATGCAGCCAGTTAAATAGAGAGCTGAACAAGAGCTCCTATCTTACACAAGCTGAAAACTGGGATGCCAGGATGGAAAGACAAGTCTCTGGAAAGTTCTGCTGTCTGGTAATTCAAACACTCCTTCCTTTTCCTGAAAGCAGCAGTCACTATTTCAGTATAAGCTTGGATTTTAACTTTGCTGGTAATGCTGAAATATTGCCAAGCAAAAAAAATCAGCTCCCAATGCAAAAATTATTAATCTGAAAATGTCACCAATGGCTATTTCAGCATCTTACAGATTCCCTCAGCTCCCTTCCAAACGTGATAATTTCTCTCCATCGTCTTTTTCCCACAAACCCTCTAATTTTCTCTAAGCATAATTTTTCTCACCATGACACGCATTCTCACTGATGTTAAGTTTTCCTGGTCAGGTATTGTTGGACACCCTGGGAGAGACCTGGGCTCTGCCCCTTCTTCTGCCACTGCTTGGCACCAGGCACCTCACTTAGTCTGCAGCCCTCATCTTTCTCCAGGCTAAACTCAAGAGAAAATCCTGGAATCAGGTCTGGAATAATACTGAATACTGAAGTCTGTCTTGGTAGCATTTCAATTGCATACTGTGTTCTGTAATGCTTTCTAAAATCAAGTTCAGGTGTTTCCAATAATGTAGCTAAATTAAGTGGATATTTTTGACCTTAAAATCTCTTGTGCTGCAGCTCCTCATCTGTAAAATGGTGGTAAAAGCATCTTCTCTTCTCATAGAGTTGTTTATAAAACTGACATTTGTGAAGGTCCCTGATAATATATAGTAGGGAGAACATTAAAAGCACCCATGAGGCAATTTATAACTCTGCCTTCAAAGCAGTATTTCAATAGTACTCAGTGTGCAGCACTTTATACATGGTTTTTTTTTGGTTGCAATTCATATTTGATTTTTCGGTGTCAGTCAAACAAGAAAGTATAAAAGTTTTTCTTGGTGACATCTTTCTGTATTCAAATGAGAACCAAACTAGCAAGGAAATTACATGATTCTAATTATGCTTTGTGCATATAAATCAGCTGTGAAATAATTTGAAACTCTTGTGTGTTTGGGATCTTTATCAATGAGGCAGAATAATTACCAACAACCTCCATTAAGCCTCACTTTAAAAAGAAATGGTTATTAAATATGAACACAATTCTGCACTTCAAAGTCAAAATGACTCCCCAGTGGACTGGGCAGATATCAAGGCTTGTATGCATCAATGTGCATATCTCAAAAAAAAAAAATTAAATTATAATTACTTTGCGTTTAAAACAGGAATTCCCCCCTTTACCTTTTATCAGGACAAGAGACTGCTGTGACCTAGAAACAAAGTTAAGCTTGATCTAATGCAACATGGCAGTCAAATAGCCAGTCTAAATGCAATGTCAATAAACATAAAACAAGCATTGATGCAATTCTCAATAATGCAGATTCTCAATAAGCATAGAATATTTTATTCTCCCAAATAGCAAACCATGTATAGATCAAGCAATAAAAAACACCAGTTTCTCCCTTCGATCTGGTCCAGTGAACACTGATAATAGATCTTGCAAGACAGGCTGAAAAAAGTCTATTGCTGAACATCAGCAACCAAATATGGAATGAAAAGTTACCATAAACACATCTGGAAGGTAAATAATGTCCTCTTGCACAGCTCTGTTCAACAAAGAAACTCACTACCCTTTTCAAAGAAGGCAAATAGCCTACTCCTGAATTTACACTCGATGAAGCAAGTACCTGGGGGTTAAGCCACTTGCCCCAGCTTGGTCAGGGATCTCCCTCACTGCTGTACATCTCTGTTTGTATGTGTTGGCCATAATCCACTGTGGGTCACTCCACAGTGTCCCCACATAATGACACAAGTGCCCATCACTGCTGGAGACACTGCAAGACCTGCTCCTGGAAGACCTGCTCCCTGTGGACACATACAGCCAGACACCAGACAGAAGTTTTAATGGTGTTTTAATCTGATTCCCTCTGAAGGTCTTATAATCAGTCACCCGTTTCATAGGGGAGCAACAGACTCTCAAAAAGCAGCACAGATTAGGTAGCACTCAAGGGGAAATTGTGCTCCTGCCTTTGAGAAGGGACAGTCCCTGTGGTTTCTCCAGGCAGGTTGTCCCCACGCTCACAGCAGCAGCATCAAGGCTGGGCTCTGCAGAGGGATTTGCTGCCCTGGGAAGGCAAAGCTGCAGGTGCAGAACACACATTGCTTCTTCAGGGACATCAGCGGGAGGACCTGGGTGTTCTTCTGACTCAGAGAGCCGGGCACCCATCTGGGAAAGCGTTGCCACAGCTCCCTCTGTGGGCCCTGCCCTCCCATGGTTAAAAGCATCCTTCCTTCTCAGCCTGCATGCCCAGAAGCAGAGAGAGGCTGAGCAGGGGTGAAGAAAACGCTGGATGTGGGGGTTCATAGGCAGATGCATGAGTGCAGACCCCTGTGATGTCCCTCGGAAAACAAATAAGTTTTGGACCTGTGAGGTTCTAGGATTTATTGCCTGGTGAGGAATAAGCAGCTCACTTTCAGGATAGATCCTGTTTATAGCAAGCGGGGAAGGGTGACTTGGAAAAATGTTTAACCTTTCCACTTAACTTATTACTCAAATAATTATTCAGTGTCTTTCTCCCCACTGGTGCAGTTTGATCCCTCCTGGCCTGCTGGGGAGGGGGCTGCCACATCTTGGTCCTGGAAGATTTGAGACAAATCCAGCCCTTGTTCCAAACACAAACCATGCCATACATGCAGAAATCAATATTTCACAGCACATGTGGGGGTTCTCCAGCAAACACAAGTCATTGCATCATTTCACTGTGCCCTTCTCTGTGCCACAACCATCTCCTGCTCTCACCTGCAATGATGAGTTTCAGCTGAGCCCCTGTATTGCAGGTGGATGTCTGCTCTGCTTTCCATGAGGGAAACTCTCCCCAAAACCACCTTGGGGGGTTTTCAGAGGCCAAGCAGCATGGATGGCTGCAACAGAGCTTCTCATCAGAACTGGCTGGATGTTAAAAGGAAGATTACAACACCAGAACTTTTTTTTTTGCATGAGATGATTGCTCAGGTCTGATAATGAAAACATGCCTGATTGTCCACAGCAGAGTTGTTCTCACATAAAACATCATGCTCATGCTTCCTATGGAAAAGAACGTAAATATTGTAAAGGGGGAAAAGGAAGTAGTTATAAATGCATATTTGAAATCAAATACAGGTGCAGGTTAACGCTTCCTTCTAGACAAACTCCACCTCATATTCTCTAGCCATCCCTGCACATTCATTTGAAGGGATGGGAGAAAGACAGGACATGTTGTCAAGCCAAAGCCACTAAAGCCAGTGGTGATGCAGTGTAATGTGTGCATCAGAGGAATCCAAGGTGGTCCAATTCTCGTTAGATCAAACTCTCCGCCACCAGTGTGGGGAGAAACTTGCTGTGCAGACACACTCCACAGCCTCCCAGAGCACTGACAGCTGTGCCACTGCCTGTGGCACCCACCCTGGTGTGGGCACGTTGGGTCTCCTGAGGACACTGCTGCCTGCTGCCTGCTGGCTCAGCCCCTCCTGCTGCAGCACACACTGCCCTGTCAGGGCTCCCTCTGAAGCTCAGCCCACAGGTGATTGGGAAACCTCTGCACAGTTAAGCTTTAAAGACTTTCAGTTCAGATGTATCTCAACATTCCTAATGCAAAGGAGGTCTTGATGCTCTGGCACTTGCAACACTTCCATTTCAAGCACTTAATTTCCTTACTGAACCTAGCCCAAGGGCCTTCTCATCTGTATTCTCTGCCTTGCAAGGATTGATCTGAGATCTACCTTCCTATCTTCTCGTAAATGTAATTGAGGTTTGAAACAACCAGGTTTAGCCTATTTAGAAGCATTAATGTTCTGTGAGCATGGAAGCTCCATTACTTTAACATCCCATGGCTGAAATTCCCTTGTAGCTGTTTATTGACCTATAAAGATGTGACATAAATGCATCCTTGATATGAAGAATATGGTGAGGCAGGTATGACATTTCTCCCCCATGCAGCTACTACAGCTTCAATTATTTTATCTGCAGGAAAAGTGGCTATAGAAACTAATCACTGCTCCATTTACTTATAGCTAGCCAAAACCAGACCACTCAGCAACTGTACCTGGCACCCTGTCCCTGAACACTCCCCCACCGAAGGCTGGAAGAGATAATCAGATGTGCTAACAACTTTTGTACCACAAAGAAGGGAAAACCAGGTTGCATGGTCATTTCTGACAAACTGGTATAATTTTCTAACCAAGAAACTGTGCTGCAAAATAAAACATTTGGAGAAAAAACCCGCACCACGACTGCCACCAAAACCACTGGGCCTAGAAGGTCAATAATGTTTCTTTTGGACCTGAATTAACTTGCAATCTAATACACCGTACAAGCCCTGACATGAACGCAGAGATTATATTGATCAGCCAAATTGGAAAGGGTAATAGAAACAGGGGAATTAACATTTGGGCAATAGTTAAAGCAAAGAGCAGTAGGAGAAAGCAGAGACATAGAGACACAGTCCCTCCCCCTTACATATCCCTCTTCTAATTAAATTTGGCTAATCCGTTCAATTAACATTGATGAATTTTATGATGAAAAGCATAATGAATCCATTAAATACAAAACAAGTATTGGCATAAATCCTTTTCACCCCAGGAAGTGAATTATATCAGAAGAGCTACAGTAATTTACTAATAAAGTGATCTAATGATGAAAAGGAGCCATTCATTTTGTGGCCAGTTAAGATCCAGTCTGGCAGGGGCTGGATCCTCTGGATCAGATGATGATGCTGAGGGACTCACTCTACTCAAAGCTGCAGCAATTGGAAGCAAAATTAGGCCAACTGCACTCGTCACTCGCTGCTCCATATAATAATAATAATAATAATAATAATAATAATAATAATAATAATAAT